>JAXQQM020077105.1:0-149660 GCA_034641835.2 Pinus albicaulis | reverse complement strand
TTTTGTGGCTTTATAGAGCTCATGTAGTCTAGACCCTCACCTGGCATGTATCACCTAGAAAATAAACAAATGGTAGCTTGCTCAAAATAGGTAACCCGAAACGTGAAAATCTGCTCAAAATAAGTACCAGAAACGTCAAAATTTGTTGCAAAGAAGCTCTCGAAAAGCTCCAAAGTACCCATTGAAGCTCGGAGCAGTTTTGGAGCGTTTCTTACCAGCTCCCAAGCTCATGGGAGCGTGGGGTACCTGCTTTCCAATACTTGGGAGCAGTACCCGTGTAACTACGAGAAAATTATACAAAAATAGATTTATAAAATAAATAAATAAATAAAAGGGCAAACAAGTAAAACAAAAACGAATAACAAAAGAGAAAGAAAAGGCCAACGGTAAATAAAGAAAAAAAGTAATTAAATGAGAAGAAAGGAATTGAAAATGGTTTTGAAAAGTGTAACTAGGTTTGGTCTTCATAATGACACGTGTAATCATGATTTTATGCATTTGATATAAAGAAGAAAATAAAATTATTTTGTAATGCTTGAGTCATGGGTTCTGTGATCAAGGAATTTTATTTTATAGTTAAGGCTCCCATTGTGAGATTTTAGGGTTGGTCATAAAGTCATAAAGTCTAGGGAGTCAATGTCATATAATGAAGACATGTTACATATTGTAAAAAGTAATTTTGTTTGAGTCATTAACACTCCAAGACCTCTTCACAAGCACTCCTTCATGTTGACTCTCAAACGAAGATGAAGATCTTGCTACAATGGCAAGTCGGCCTTACCCATGGCGCAAGTCGACCTATTTCCAAGAGCAGATCACTATATAGAGATTGAGCTAGACCTCACTAAGGACATAATTCGACCAAGGATCTGAAATAAAGGAAAAGGTGCGAGAAACCTAGAAGAAGAAGCCTCCCATCAAGCGAGGAAAAGAGAAGAAGAAGCTGAAGTTATTTTGATCTGTTTTGGGCAATATACCTCACACATGCAAAGGAAATTGGTGTCATCTGCTGCAGAAAAAGGACCAAGGCTAGCAAAGTTATTCTAGAAGTTGAATTAAGGTAGAAGACACAGTATTCATCAAGCCGAATTATAGAAGGAAGTCTTTCGATCCAAGCGAGCGGAGAACAAGGTACAAAATTTGGTCAACATCCATCACACGTACTGCAACTAGGGTTTCTAAAGAGGTCGAAGGTTGCAGGTTTGATCCAAGAAGCCAAAATTTGAAGGATAATCGAGAAGGAGAGAGAAGCAAGAAATTTGACCATCGTTGACTCAAGGAAGGAGAAATAAAACAAGGAAGCCTTGTGATTTGGTTTTGGAGAAGTTAATAGGTTAAGGGTCTTGGTATTCATCAATTGCAGTCTCTATAAGAAGAAGAATTTGTTTTGGGTTTTCCTCTCAAGTTGGAGAGGTTTTGGCTTTGACTGATCACCTACATCTTGTGTCTCTTGTCCCTTTATTGTTCATGGTTTGGTAGCTGTTTGATGAAGAAGAACATTATAATAATATAAGTAAAAGAAGAGCCTAACCTAAAGAAGTAAAAAGTTTTTTCACAAACAATTATCATAAAAGAGAAATCACCTAATTCCTATGCCCTAGATTTCTCAACATGTTATTAGAGCTAAGGTGACATATCAAGGAAGGGCAACTCATTAAGGGACACTCAAGCATTCAAGGATCAAAACTCTAGAAGGGCAACAAAGCAAATCTAGAAGATCATCACATTCTCAAGTCATTTTGAAGTCAAGGTCCACATTATCTTCTTGTAGGAAGTGTCAAAACCCTAGATTGAAGAAGAAGTCTACACCAGAAGAAGTCTTGGGATCCTCACTCAAGTCATTATCAAAGGAAAGGGACCACAGGAGGACCCTGTCTATACTCAAGTTGAGGAGATCTACAAATCAAAGTAAATTGAAGTCTACTCATCCTAGAAAAATAAGATCAAGAACGCTATCATCATCATCAAAAAGCTCTCAAGAGTTCTCCCTCTCTTTTGAGCCAAGGATCACTCTTGGAGAAAAACTATCATCATTAAAGAGAAACCTTATCATCGTCAATTTCAAGGAGGCTGTTGAAATTCTGATGTTCTATCCTATTACAATCACTTAAATCCATATCTTCTTTATGTTGCAAAATAAGTTAAGTAATTGAAGATAGAACATAAACCAAATAAACCATATGCACAATGGAAGACAACCAAGAACTCAATGAGACACATAGAAGTTAGGTCAATGACCAAGGCAAAACCCACAAGGGGAAAACCCAACCAAATTCTTCTTCTATTTGAAATCAATTGTTGAACAAAGATACAAAGTATAATGAGAGAATGAAGAAGTTCACCAAAATCTGAAGAATATCTCTGACAACAGTAGTTGATGCAAACATTGAATCACTTTGGCTCTCTAGGATATGCTCTGGCTCTTCAAGACGCAAGTGTGTTAAGTGAGGATGAGAGGTACAAATATATAGGAAGAGCAAGTAGGTCGAATTCATGAGGGACTAACTCCTGTGCCTTTAAGAGGAGTGACATACTCCAAAATAGGAGTGTAACTTATGCCATAAAGGAGAGGATTGTAACTTATGTTTTTATGAGAGAAGTGTAACTTATGCATTAAATGGTGTAAGAGGAATCTTTTTATGATGAGTCATTAAAGTGTGTAAGAGACTGTAAGAGGTGCGTAAGAGCATTAAAGAGAGAGATGAGTGAATCCATTAAGAGAGAGTAACATATGCGTTAATTGAGGGGAGTTACATATGACATGATTGAGTCTCATGATTGAGAGACTTGAATTTATTTTTAATAATAATAATAATAATATTGACGATTAAGTCGAAATTGAATTATTAAGATTGATTGATGATCAAAAGGGATTTTCCATCAACAATGCTTGATTACCAATTGATGCAAGGTGACTTTTTTTGGAAAGTCATACTTGAGACTTTCTTTTTTTAGTCTTTCTATTTTGAGAAATTCATCCCTGAGCTGCTAATTTTCAACAGAGGCAACACGAGGAAGAAGCATCTTATCAAGGAAGTATATTTATGGCTACATCTTAATCTGTCAAAATGAATTTTTACAAAGAAAGCAACAAGTTGGTTGGGGATTCAAACTTTCTTGCATGGAAAAATAGGACAAATCTGAATCTCATTGAAATTGACGTCATGGAACATGTTAAGGGCTCAATTCCTAAACCACCAAAGGAAGATGCTTAGGCTCTTTCAAGGCATATGAAAGGAGAAGTGAGGGCTCAAAGGATACTCATAGATTCCATCTAGGATACTGTCATTCCCTATGCATCAAAATTAGAAGCATCAAAAGAAATATATGATAAACTGGTAGAGTTGTTCTCTGCAAGTACTTTAGGTGAAGTATTCTCGTTGCGCTGAGAGGTGCATTCTATAACCCAGTATGATGTGTAACGTTGTCTGTCCATGATCAAAATAATATTTAATGTTGGCTCATAAAAAAAATTAAATAATTGTATAAATAAAAAATTTATTGTCGACTCATAAAAACTTTAAATAATTGTATAACTAAACAATTCCAAATCTATTAACCCAACACAGTTCGATCATGATTATTCACATTCGCTTGATTTGTGTTCACTAGGTTGCTGGGCTTGTTAGATTTTATTTAACAACAGTAAAAAAAGAGGTATGGTAAATAAATAAAAATATAAATAAACCGAAGGTATGGTAAATAAATAAATAAAAATATAAATAAACTGGAGGTATGGTAAATACATAAAACCTCTTTTTATACTTACTCCATAGGTATGGTAAATAAATAAAGATATAAATAGACTAGAGATATGGTAAATAAATAAAACCTCTTTATATTTACGAAAACTCAAAAATGAGATTTTATTTAGGTGAAGCCTATTGGCCAAATACAATGGAACAAATTATTATTAATACCATGGGCTAAATACTATGGGCCAAATACTGTATTTAAAAAGAGTTATGGTAAATAAATAAATATAAAATAGGTATAAAAATGTATGGTAAATTCATAAAAATATATCAAATATGATTAGAAATCAACATCTAAGTCTATACCAAGCCTATGGCTAAAATACCATGGCAAATAAAAGAGTTATGGTAAATAAATATAAATATTAGTAAACTGGAGGTATGGTAAAAAATAAAACCTCTTTTTGTATTTATTCCATACTCATTTTTATATTTACAAACACTCACAAAAGAGGTTTTATTTAGGTGAAGCCTATGGGCCAAATTATTATTAATACCATGCACAACTATTAACCCTAATATTAATAAAATTATTATTATTATTATTATTAAATCTAATATTCATATTAATATATTATAATACTAATATTATTAAATTTAATAACTTTGGATTAATACAATATTAATATATATATATTATAATATATATTAATATATCATGATATATATTAACTCTAGATATATATGGGAGAGGAAGAACAAGGACATAGAGTGATATAGAATTTAAGGAGATGAGGAGTGACAAGGGAGAGATGAAGATAAATGAAGGATAGGGGAGAGGAGAAATGGAAAGAGAGAGAGAGGGATAGGAGTGAGAGAGGTAGAGAGAATGAAGTAAGAGAGAGAGAGAGGAGAGTGAGGGAGAGAGGGAGGAAAGAAGAAATACATAAGAGTGAGTGAGAGAGGATTGACAAGGGGAGAATGGAGAGAGAGTGTGTATGTTTAGGGGGTGGGATAAAGAGACAGAAGGAGAGAGATGGAGAGAAGAAGAGAGAAGGAGAGAGGGAGGTATATAGTAACAGAGAGTGAGAGAGAGATGGGGGAAAGAGAGGGGTAGGTAGGAGAGGAAGGGAGAGAGAGGACTTGAGAGAGCGAGGAGGAAGTGATGGGGTGAGAGAGAGAGGGGTAGGAGAGAAATGGAGAGAGGAAGGAAGAGAGAGGACTTGAGAGATAGGAGGGAGAGAGAGGGATGTATGAGGAGATGGAGTTGGAGGGGACGGAGGGAGGGAAGAAAGAAATATATAGAGAATGAGAAGTGAAAGAGAGAGAGAGAGAGACAGAGAGACAGAGATAGATTGAGAGAGAGAGAGTGTATGTTTGAGTGATATAAAAGAGACAAAGAAGGAGATATGGAAAGAAAGAGAGAGAGAGAGAGAGAGAGAGAGAGAGAGAGAGAGTGGAGAGAGAGGGAGAGAAAGAGATATGGAGTTGGAGGGGAAAGAGAGGGATGTAAGAAGAAAGACATATAGAAGGTGGAGAGAGAGGATTGAATGTAAGGATGATGGAGAGAGAGGGAGAGAGAGAGCATTAGGAGGAATGAGAGATAGAAGTGGGGGAGAGGGGAGAAGGGGAAGACAAAGATGTAGATGGAAGGTGAAGAGAGAGTAAGGGAATGTGGGAGAGAGGGAGGGAGGGACATAGAGATTGATAGATATGGTAATAGGAGAGTGTGTGTGTTTGGAGGAGCGGAGTGAGATAAAGACAAGCAAGGAAAGATGGAGGAAGATATAGACAGATGGAGGGGGAGAGATGGAAGAATATTTCTTGCACTAGATGCATTGATTTTCAATGTAGATGGTGATTTCAATCTGTTGATTGCTTGCACTAGATGCATTGATTTCGGTGTAGATGGTGATTTCTAATCCTATTTAATTCCATACACTAGATGCATTGATTTCAACATAGATGGTGATTCTAAGTATTCAATTCCTTGCTAAATCTTATTCATTTCGGTGTAGATGATGATTTCTAATCATGTTTGATTGTTTTTGCATAGATGCATTGATTTTAGTGTAGACATTGATTCCTAATGATATTTGATTGCTTGCACTAGATGCATTGATTTCAATGTAGATGATTTCTAATCTATTTTGATTGCTTGTTGAATGCATTGATTTAGGTGTAGATGAAAGTAATTTCTAATCCTATTTGATTGCTTTCACTAAGTGCATTGATTTCAATGTAGATGTTCATTTCTAATTATAATTCAAATTGCTTACACTAGTGCATTGATTTCAATGTAGATGCTTTCTAATCTATTTGATTGCTTGCTTCTTTAATTTCAATGTGAATGTCCATTTCTAATCCTATTTGATTTCTTGCCTAGATGCATTGATTTCAACGTAGATGTTGGTTCCTAATCCTTTTTGCTTACTTACTAGATGCATTGATTTGAGTGTAAATATTGAATTCTAATCCTATTTGATTGCTTGAATTAGATGCATTGAATTTCAATACATAGAAAGTTGTTTTCTAATCCTTTCCTTAGATACATTGATTTCGGTGTAGATGTTGATTTATGATTTGATGTAATTGGATGTATGATGGTACATTAATTTTGAAGTGATTTGATTAACAATGTGCATTGATTTCCAATGTAAGCACAAAAAATTATTCCTGATGGACATTGATTTTTGTGTTATAGTAATTCAACTTATTAATATTGGAGAGCAAAAGAGAGACAAAATTATGATGTTCTGAAACAACAACTTGAACTAAGCTATTTAAATGGTTTATGATATGAAAATATGACAAATCTAAAAAAGAGGCGAGAATAAGAATAGTAAGAAAAATAGTTTGAGATTGATCTATAGAGTGGAGACTATTTGTAATTGACAACATTCTTATTATTCATTTTTCTATCACTCAACACTATTGTCACTTTGCATTCAAAATTTGTATTTCATTCTTTTTACTATCATTAATTCTAACAATATTTATCATCACAACAAGCTGAGGTAACTAAGCAAATTTAAAATTAAAATGACAAGGTTAATCTTGAACATATTTAACATATTTAAATGATTATATTAATATTAATTTGACTTTGGAAATAAATATTCAGAGGTCTTTTATTAAAGTGGGAGTGAATTCAAAAAATGAAAGTGAGATTACAATCACATTTAATCTCATTTTCAAATCTAAAGCTATCTCATTCATTGGTTTAGGGATTCCCTAAGAATACTTAAGGTTACGTTAAAAGGGGAGAAAATGAGAGAAAATATCCCATTCATTTTTTCATGAATAGATTGAAGGAGAGAAAGTAGGGAAGATATTTACAATAGGTGACAAGAAAGAGAGACGACAACAAGGAGACTTCCATGAATCCATACAATGGCAGAAGCATTTCCCAATGAGAAATCCGTATATCATGGAGGTTGTCACACTTTTGAGGAAGGGAGGCACCGAAAAAGGGGATTTCGTACAACAGCTTCAACACATTTTCAAAGGCAGATTTTTGGGCTCGAAAAGCGAGGAGTTCCATTTTTTTGGCATAGATTTGAGAAATCATATGACAAAACAACATCGTTTTTAAGGCTATTTTGAGGCATGATGGGAGGAAATTTATTTGTACTTTTCGTATGGTACGATCATACTATTGAAATTTGGGCACGGATTTCGAGGTGGCATTTCAACATTTATTGTTAATAAATCTTACAATAATTTTTTGTTTTGTAAGTTTGCGGGTTGTGCATTTCCAGGGCAATGTGCAAACACAATCGAGATAAGTACATTTGTGTTGTTGTTGAATTTTTCTTGTATTTTTATAATCTCACTACAATCACAATATTAAATAAAGACTTTGAAGCCCAGTTTCCCAAAGGGATTGTAGGGGGTTTTTCAGGGTGTCTCTCCAGCACTGAACAATAATTTTTTAATCTTGTGGCTGATATATTTTACAGTTTTGTTTTAAATTTTCGAAATTTTGACATTTTTCAGAAAATATTTATTATTTCTAGCTTTTTTGAATGAATGGATTTTATTTTGAATGGGCATTTAACCTTACATGGGAGTAATAAGGAGCGAAAATCGGGGTTGGGTCAAAATTTATACAATCTCCAAGCCAAGAGTGAAACAGAAGGCAGAGAAGTAGCCAGGCTGAGCACGGTGGCTACGGCCGCGCGCCACCCGCCCGACGAGAGGCGGCCACGAGAGGCTTCGGGGGGCTGCGAGAGGGATTATGCCTGGCCCCAAAAGAGGCAACACGAGAGGCGACGGAGACGGTCGTGGCGCGGCGAGGGCAGAGCTGCCGTGGGGGCAACGTAACTTCGGTCGCCGGCGGTGGCCGTTCCTTCTGAGCGCAACTTGCTTGTTCAATGTATTGGGCTTCGGAAGCATTGTTGAGGTTTTTAAAGGCGAAAAAGGCGATTTCTTTAAATCCTGGTGAGGGTGTGCAGAATCAATCATTTTTGTCTCGAAAATAGGTATAACTACGGTTTTTATTTCTCTATCGGGTTAACAGTTAGTTGCCTAGAATTTGTTAATAATTAGACTCTACTTAATAATAAAGCCCTCCGTATTATATCTTTGGTTTTCCGCATTAGGTTTTTTTGAGATAAATTATCTGAAAAATCCTTGTGTGTCCCTTTGTCTCGTGTACATATTATTAATTTAGATGCATGTGTAGAGGTACATTAATGTATTTACTTTGATGTTATTTGAATATTTCGAATTAATAACTTGTATAAGTAGGAGAAGTAAATCAAGATTTAACAATAGAGGTTACGCAAGTATATTTAGGGAACACGTATTATCGGAAGCGATTAAGATCTAGTCTGAATATAATTAAGAAAGGCTGAGGAATATGTCTTTGCGAAAGCGAGAGAAAGCGAGCGCAAACGGCGGAAGGAAACGGGGGTCAAGCGAGAGGCCGGAGTGAGCGGGGTCATCACAGAATCCCGTAGGCCCGGCCTTACGAGCGTAGAGGCAGCACGAGGGGTGGCCGAGACTATGCGTTGTGCGAGAGCCGAGCGGGGCAGCGGGTCTGAAGTGGCTGTGTCGAGGTGCCAAAAAGGCCCGAGGTTGCGGAAGGCTTTGTGGTTGCTAGTGGGGTTGGGGTACGTCGGTGTGGTCCCAACTCGCCAAGGTGGCCGAGCGAGGAGGAGAACAACTTGAGAATATTTCCGGCCCCAAAGATGCAAATCGATCGGACAGAAAATTGATTAGGGCTTTTTGTTTGTGGAACTTCCAAGAGAGAGTCGGTTGTCAAAGGAGCATAGGGTTCTGTCTTGCGGTGGAAAGCCTAGATCAGGGTCTCTAGCATAGAAGAGGATTGGTCGACATTATACGAGCGGAGATGACACCCCATGGACTACGTGATCCAAGATAGGTTGTACGACTGGCCAAATTTGCAATGCGGAAGGCCGAGTCACGGTAGTCACGAGAGGCATACAACTTGAGAGAACATGCGAGAGAGAAAGTCCTGGCCACACCAGCGATGCTCTCCCTGGCGAAGCATGATGACAGCGACACATGCCAAATACTTCATAATGGATGTGAATAAAGATCATGTGGTTCCGGAACATAGCAGAAAGAAAAACGACTAATGAGTGTGGGTAGCTCTCTAACCACCAGCACAGCAGAAAAAGAGAATCGAGTCCGGAAGGTAGCAGAGGGAGCAGTTGAGGTTGTTCATGATGACCAGGGGAGAGATGGAGTCCTTTCGCACAACCCACTCTTGCCTGCAGCGATCCGAAATCAGGATGAATGTGGGGGTGAAGGTGCGGGGGCAGTGTTGTCGTGAGGCGATACTAATACGTCTTGGGGACTAGGAAAGCGTCTGTCCAAAATCTCTTGGGGAAATGACCAATTGGGACAATAACGGCTATCAGCAGTAAGAAGAAATCCCATGGATGCAAGAGACAATACAACACCGATTCGAGCAATGTGAAGAAGGAGAAAGCGAAGATGCAACCTTGGCATCAAAAAGGCGACAAGGAGAAAAAAACGAGGATCTGTCAAAAGATCAAGTGTTTCAGTCGGCGAACTAGGACATTTGCTGTGTGTCATAGAAGAAGAAGGACAAAGTGGCCAGCAAAACCTGCCGCGCGGATGATGGCTCGAAGATGACGTAGGCATGAGCGCTCATGAACACCGAAAGTGGTAGGCATGGATGTCGGCATTTCTGAGAAGTGGAGGTAGGATCCTTCGTGCTTCCAAGTCTTGGATCACATCCGTGCTACGGAAGCCTTAAGACGAGTGGCGGGCATGGCAGGTGGTGGGTCGAGAATATTACAAATGGAGCGACGGAGGCCGGATGCGAGGAGGAGCAATGCGGTGCGAGATGCAGCATCAACGTGACGCAACAACGCGGGGATGATGTGACTTCAACAACGTGCGACGGACTTTCTTACACGGTGCGGAGGCACGGCGGCGCATAAAGGGCTTTGGAGATGAGTGCCGGTGTAGAGGACTTCCAGCACGGAGGAGGTACGCAGGTGTGAGGAGGCGCGAGATCCTTGACCTCGGATGACAACACGACAACAACCTATGGAGCTTCGGTGAAGGAGTTGCAACCCAATCGGCTTGTTTGTAAAAGATTAGTGAGGAATTTTTGTTGTTTCTCTCGGCGATTGAGTTGCGTCATTTATTGGTAGCACGATGCAACACCTATCTTTGGAGACGTGTCAGCACGGTGAAGAGCTGTCACAAGCACTATTTTTGATTTAATGAACATTTCCCATTTTGGAATAATATACGGATGGGCTTATGAAGAGTTTGTAAGGGGTAGAACAATGGATGTCTTATGAAATGATACTGCTATATCGCCGGGGATGAAAGATCCTTAAGGAAACATGACATGAATAACATGGCATGAGGGGAACCATATATGGATTAATAAATTAGTTTACGTGTGAGAATGATGACATGACTCATGGATGAAAGTGATGGATGGTACGGCACTCGAAGAAGTAGAAAATTCTTACCGAGAGACTATGAAGCATTGAGAAGTTTTAATTAGCAAATTAAAGCTCCCTGTTATTCTTATGGACATTCAATGCGGGACTTGTAAACATGAATTGCTACTATGATTTTTGGTTCGAGTTTAAGGTCATAAGTATATAAAGTTCCTTAATAATGAGTGGATTAGAAAATGAGAATGATAAAAAACACTTTCTTCTATCCGATAAGTAAACTAGCACTCAATACTCTCTCTCTGCTTTGAATTAAATCAAACCATTGAATCAAATGTAAATTAAATTGAAATGCTGTAAGATGCAAACCTAAATTAAATTACATTAATGCTAAAACTAAATCCCCTAGTTGCTCTAAATCAATCTAAAACTAAAAGAAATGAATCATATTAATTGGAATCGGACTACGAAAACTTTTAAATGCGTTCTCTGTTTAATACTAAATCGCATTGTAACTCAATCAAGCGGAAGGAAATCTAGTGACAATTTTGAATAAAAGTTAATCTACTCATTAAATCTATTTCTAGGGATACATGAAAGCACTCAAACTAATCTCTTAAATCAACTCTGCAAATACTCGAAAAACAAAAGTAGCACAACTCTAAATTAATGTTCTTATAGACACACTTCGGATCTAAAAGATGCCTAAATCAAGTACGATTTCTAACTTTTAAAATCATGAAAAGCAGAACAAAGGAAATCATTCAATACGAAAGCATACCTACAATTCTAGTCCAATATCTACGTGAATATCTTGAGATTCAAAATCAAATTACAACCTCACTTCCTGTATCTCATTACATTTCATTTAGATATTGAGAGATTAAAACATAATGCTATAGGATCCTATATCAAACGAGAAATATTAAAGATACCAAGATGTGAAATCTAATGTTGTATTTCAACTCACCGACGTAGTTAACATTTTTACGCCTTCATTCGAATTGGAAAGCACTCTTTTAAGCTATTCTCAAGCATGAGAATTGTATTGAGGGAAATCATTGTTCACAGTAAATCATTTAACATAGTTAGGTTTGTAAGTTTAAACAAGATCTATAGTATTTATTTAAATATGCAAATAGAGTAAAGACTTTAAATTACATAATAAAAGATCTTGCAGAATTTAATCCCATTAATTTCTTCACATCAAAATCCACACTTCCAAGTCTTAATTAAACCTAAATCTTTAATTAACATAATTCCTATTGCCTATATTGATGGAGCTTGCTTCCGGGGAGGTGGTAGGCCTTGCCACAATTTGAGCAAGCTAGATTATTCTAATGCTCTTAAAAATCATAGGCTCAGTATATATACATATAATTAAGTCTTTGAAATAAAGTTATCTATTGAGGTTCGAATTCAATTGGAAAATACATCCTTGTAATTGCTTCTCCTATTACAATCTTTGTCTCATCCCCATAATTCATACAACACAAGCCTTTATAAGCAATGATTCCCCTTTCAAAATATTTAGGTAAGCCCCGCCATGGCAACTCAACGAATTTACTAACAGCTTGAGATCACGTTGTGATGCAAATATTCTTCATCTTTGGCACAACTGGGACAACAACCAAATGCTAACATTAGCATGGTCCCAGTGCGGCATGGAACCAACTTCTCCTTCATGAAACACAAAGTTTATCAAACCGTAGTTGGCAGCCAAAAATGAGCAAATCTCAATTTGATGCGATTAGCCTTAAAAGCTTGCATTGGAGTATTCTCATGATTGTAGCTCCTTATGGTAATGAATTTTATAAACGATTCTGGGTTATGTAAAAGAAGGCGTTCGGCGCGATAAGTCTCGGAGATAGCAAAGTTATTTACGTTTGGTCACAAACTTCACTGTTTCCCCTACATCAGGCTCCATTCCGTACTCAACTCTCACAAATACTTAATTAAGCCACCTTGTGAAAAATTTCAACGATGGAACTCTCACGAACAAATAAACTTGAAACTATCATTAGTAAATCATGACAAAGCATCTTTAATCATGAGAAGGGTCAATAAAACTAATAATAACTAACCATAAGTGGAAGAAATAGATTGTAGGTGGGGTTAGAAGACAGGATTATGGAATAGGGTAAGTTATGGAGTTAGGGTAAGAAATGGGTTGAAAGTACATGAATATGGGTTATGAATGGTAGTATTGTATGATGAAAACATGGGTATTTTTAAGGCCCAAGAATGACAAAGAAATTCATGACATCAAAGGAAGGAGGTCTACAAGCGGTTGGCTATTCCAATGATCTCACTGAGAAGAGTTGAAACAAGTCACACTGATCCAAGGGCAGACAAGGAGTCCTAGTTGAGGGAGCTTACGTACATTCCTTTAGTGGAATAGGTATGTCCTCCCTAAGTTAGAGGATTTTGTAAGCATACGTGATCCGATCACGGGTCGAGTACTACTCAACAACGTTTACGGTATGAGGATCTTTTAATTGACTGTAACCTCTGAGTTTAAATGAGCATGTTAGTCCATCGATTATAATGCATAAACACATAAATATAAGTAAGTGAACTTAACACCTCAAGAAGCACGTACACGTATTGAGAGAGGGACAACAATTGGTGAAGATCACCCACTCCATATTTCACGAGGCTGCATCTTTTAGATGCGCTTGTATTGGAATGCGGTATTCTACATTCCTAACTTCTTCAAAGTAAGCTCTCTTACATTCCAAAGCACTACAGCCGATCATTAGCTAAGCACGATGGCTCTTAATAGCTAATGTTCTCTTCTTTCTTCCCCCTTTTTTTACATAGCTCACCAAAATTATATATAGTTTTTCTCCTCACTCTCCAACAAAGAGCATTAATGACAAGACCCACAATTATGGACCTAATTACAAGGAAGGAAAAAACAAGATCCACTTAAGTAGGATCTCCAACTATCTCGAGGCTATAATTGGGAAAAGTCTCAAAACCACCTAAAGACTCTTTAGCCATGCCCTTGATTCTCTCAACCTACAATTGAGGAGAAAATAGAGAATTGGTGTGAGGTGGTTTCTCACATAAAAACCAATTTCCCTAATTGCATCAAATAAATAATATGTGAGACAATTTCTCTCTGAAATATTTAATCATTTATATCAAAAGTGAATAATAATGCATGAGTTTAATAAAGGCTCATAAATGCAAAAATTAAATGCATGAGCATCTCATGAAAAGCATTAATCATAATTTCACCCACTTAAGCACTTTGTCACCCAATTCAAATCAACATGGCACAAATCTCCTCGATGAAGATCCTTTGATCACGCTACAAAAAACTTTTTTGGTCTCCAAAAATATCAACCTCAATCCATCATCAAGCACATACAAGTATCCTACGTGGAAGAGCACATTCCCATGACTCCTTCACTTGACGTGCTTGAATCGAACGTGCCAACACACTGTGACTATTGCAACGCAAATGTCAAAAGAACACATCCCTTGAAGACTCCTTCACCAACACCATAGAATCGGGATGCAAAGCCCACATTTGCCTAGTACATAACACAATGTACGAAAAGGCATCCCTTGAAGATTCCTTCACCTCGCTCCTTCGATCGAGAATGAAAAAAACCCACATCTGCTAAAGGCTGCAACTTGTAGTTGATCATACTTGTTTACATCTTAAAACACTTGTAAGAGTTCATTGGTCAAGTTTGTGTAGAAACCGACATACAGAGAGTACCTCGACAACTTGATTACAAAGAAAACCAACAAGGCTTGTCATAAAGCTCGCCTCTCACACTCCCTCACATAAGAGTGGCCTAAAAACAAGCCTTCAACAATGCTTAATAATCATCTTTTACATGTGAATTCATGGCAAATATGGCTTTTGGAATTTCATCCAAGTTAAATGCCAACTTTCGATGCCAAAATAACAATTATAATTCATCGATTTAATAAAAACCCACGACGCTTGTTCCATCATATGCGTGAGTCTGCGCAAATCCCCATAGTCCTCTTCATTCTTCAAAAAATATCGACGCCTAAAGTGGCAAACACAAGATGAAATTAAGAGCTTCCAATGATGGGATTTGTCGTATAGAAAACTCTTTAGCCGAAGACATGGTAAGGTTTAAATTGACATGAAATCAACCCAATCAAAGCGTAAAAAAACACGCAACCCGAACTCGAAATGCAGTGTCGGAAACCGGAGGACATGGGATAAATGCAGGTGCCCAGAAAAATCTGTGGATGGCCTCACGGTAATGTCGGTCCCAGGTGATATGGTCCTTTGTTCTTATCCCGGCGGCGACACCATTCAATGACCCTCCATACGTATTTGACTCGGCCACACAGGCTTGTACCGGTCAACGCCTAATCGCCTTGCGAGCAAGGCTTCAAGTCCTGAGAGCGAACGGCTTATAGACTACTAATTTATTCTTTCCAACAATGCCTGAAGATTTAACATTTGAAGAAACGCTTCTCTTTATCCCCGCCACACACGGGGTCGACCGACGCAACCCAACTCAATTTCTCCTGGTCGGTCCTCTTGTAGATTAGGAACTCCTTGAGGCCCGCGGATACGGCTGGTACTTCTCGGCTCATGATTTTAGGCAGCCTCCTCCTTCTGTGTCAATCAACGCATTAGATATCCCAAAAGATATTGACGCAACATAAATTTGGCGGAAATGATCCCACAAAGCTCATGATTAATTACAACTGACCTTGGAAATACGGAACAAAATACGTACACCGTCCACCGGAAGAAATATTCAAATACGACAAAAAATCCCCCGCCCCAACACACCACTCCGAGAGACAACGAACTCGAGATCCCATTTTGCGCCAATATTGGTTCCATGAGAAAGCTGAGTACGTTGGGGTCAAAAACGCTTTGATAGGATAGAAAAAAGACTCACTAATAAACTTGTGATATTTCATGGCCCGCCCTTGATTGACTTCCTTTTCTATTTGAGGAACACCCACTAAAAACTTTTCCAAATCACGGCGATAGGATTCAATAACCTATTTCGATTTTGAGGTCAGTCTTTACCTTTCCTACGAGGCTCCAAAATCCCACACTTGTGCCGATCTTCCCGGCGTCGAGAAGGATTTTTTTCTTGTTTAGTTGCTCGATCAATGGCGATTTCTTCATCGGTGGAACTCCATTCCTCGACTTGATTGTCCCGGCCATTCGGTCACCTCTCGGTACGGATTGTCCAAATCCTGCGATTTTTTTGATGCAGTCTATCCTCGTTGAAAAATGTAGCCTTAAAGAAATTCATCTTTGATACCAATCTCGGTAGAGATGAAACCAAATCTGGCACCAAAAATAATTCTCGGGATCTTTAATTTGTGTGATGCTGTTGGTCGAACGTTATCAAGGAATGAAACTTTTGAGAATTCGTAAAAATTCCGATTCTTGAAACCTACGTTGTGACCCCAACATCAACAGAATTAACAAATCCTTCACGGTGCGGCTCGCAACTTTTTGCGGATCGCCTCTTTCTGCTCATGCAACGACCCGGCAGAAACGCATGATACACCAAATTTAACGAAAATGTTGGACACCGGATTTAGCGGGATCCACAACCTTGGACGATTACGAAATTTGGGTGGATACCGAAATGGTGTTATTGAGTCCTTCGATAAAAAGTGTATTCAATGAAAATTTTGCAAATGAGCAAATATAACCATAGTGGCTGTCATGGGTACTTTTAAAACCGACTCGCTTTTTTTCTTCTCGTCGTGCTTTTCGAATGGTGGATGGAACCTCCTTCTTCACGAGCTTTTTTCTGTATATGTTTGTGAGTTGGTGTTCCGAGTGCAACTTCCAACACTTCTTCTCAGCAGCCAGCGATTTTGCGGCCTAGCAGAAGTTATGTCGTTTCCCATTCAATTGTGTCTTCATGATAGGCGGGATTCATAGGTTCTGCCTCATTCTTCTTGGTTTCACTTCTCGGTAGGCTGTCTGTCTTCTTAACACACTTTCTTTGTATGTGATGCTTAACTACATCATGGTTAGAAAGTCCTATGGAAGCAATCATTTCTCTTATATGCAAAGAAGAAATTTGAATGATTGGCTTATACCTTCTGACTTGTCCTTGAGCGTGGGGACTAGGTGGCTTGAATCCCTTCTACTTGGTCTCGAGTGATGAAGAGGCGGCTTTTGCTGAGTACCCAGCCAGAGCATTCTTTCTCTTCTGTCCATAACCCAAGCACTGCAAATGTGCTTGTCTTGGTACAACCTCCAATGGGCACGTGGCCTCATTGGCCATTTATGCCAAGTCCCTCTCTGCCCCATCTTCGTGGATATTCCCACATGCCAACATTGGTGTCATATTGAGAACAAAACATGAAGTAACATTATATACCTCGGTTTTGAATCGACCTCTGTGTCTCAACCTTCTATAACAAGTGATAACTCCTCTTTGTTTCATTCCATCTCTTAGAATCTCTTTGCTTATCCTTTTCAACTAAGCGCAACGGATTTTCACAATTCCATTATCGATTTTGAACGCGCATCATTTTATCTCTTGCAACTCTTGCATTCTTTTAGTGTGTTTCGCTCCTCTGCCCGTCCACCGCAAACGGTCACTTGCTACGATACCAGAACGGTCAATCACCAGATTCCGGTATACTCTATTCAACGTTCTTGTGTGAGGATCTTTTAATTGACTATGGCTTTGACACAAGTTTAAATAAGCACAATGTGTCCATTGATTATAGTGCATAAACACATAAACACAAGTAAATGAACTTAACATATCAAGAAGCACATGCACGTAAGTAAGAGAGGGACAACCAATTGGTAATAGAGTTCACCCCTCTAACTACAGGGCTACATCTGCGGATGCCTTGATTGGAGTTGTAAATATTCTATATTCCTTCTTCAAAGTAAGCTCTCTTACATTCAAGTACTATGACGATCATTAGCTAAGCACGATGGCTCTTAATAGCTAATCATTCACTTCTTTCTCTACATGGTTCCCCATAAGGAATATATATAGTTTTTCCTCACTCACTCTCCAACATAGAGCATTAATGACAAGACTCACAATTCCAGGACCTAATTTCAGAAGAAAAAACAGATCCAAAAAAGTAGGATCTCCAACTATCTGAGGCTCATAATTGGGAAAAGTCTCAAAACCACCTAAAGACTCTTTAACCACGCCCTTGATTCTCTCAACCTACAGACAGGAAAATAGAGAATTGGTGTGAGGTGGTTTATACATAAAAACAATTTTCTAAAATTACATTAAATGAATAATATGTAAGACTAAATTTCTTCTATACAAATATTAATCATTTATATCAAAAAGTGAATAACAATGCACGAGTTTAATAAAGGCTCATAAATGCACAATTAAATGCATGAGCATCTCTCGAAAAAGTATTAATCATAATTTCACACACTTAAACATTTTTGTCACCAACTTCAAATCAACATGGCGCAAAGCTCTTTGTAATGCCGAAGATCCTTTTTGATCAATCGGCATTCGATACTCTTTGAGGATGTGTTAGGGCACCAGACAGAGTAGTCGTAGGGACAGATATTCTTTGAGGGTGGGTGGGGGTGTGTTAGAGAGAAGCAATGATGAGGTTGTCTATAAAACACGGTCTCACCAACATTGTGCTCGATCTTGTGGAGAGATAGAGTTGTTAGTCAGGCCTTGTTATGCTTGACAATGTTTGGGTTGATATGTTACTGAACGGAGCAGAGTTACCTATTCGACTCTTACGAGGAACTAACCCAGTTCGAGAATGTCCAAGTACGTTATGTGAATTTATGAATACCTCCTAATTAGAGGTGTTGAAAAGTGTAACTGCGTTGAGTCTTCATAATGACAGCAATAATCCATGATTTTTGTATATTTGATGTAAAGAAGAAAATAAAATTATTTTTGTAATGCTTGAGTCATGGGTTCCATATTCAGGGGAATTTCTTATAGTTAAGGCTCCCAATGGCAGAACTTTAGGGTTGGTGTGAAGTCATGAAGTCACAGGAGTCAATCCATGTAATGGAGACATGTTACATATTGTCATGAACATTTGGTGTGTTTTCAGATACCATGACACTCTTGTGACACTCCTCTCCAAAGAGATTTCTAGGATGTGCAGTGGAATAACCATGGCACTAAGTCTGTTCTTTCTAAAATGTATGCTCACACACCACACTATGACCATTCTCTTCCAATAATGACCAAATAGCTGATTGAGCTGACCTCACTAAGGACATAATTCAAACAAGGATATGAATTAACAAAAAGGTCACGAAAGAGAAACTTAGAAGAAGATGCCTCCCAACAAGTGAGAAGAAGAAGAAAATTTGAAGTTATCACGCTTTGATACGGTTTTGGGCAATACGACACACGTGCAAAGAGAGAAATTGGTGTCATTTGTTGCGGAAAAAGACGAGGCTAGAAAAAGTTATCGTAAAAGCGATCAGGAGAGAACATAGTATTCCTCGGCCAAATTATAGAAGGAAGTCTTTCCATCCAAGCGAAAAGGAAAAAACGGTACAAAAAAGTTGGTCAACATCCATCACACGTCACATAAACTAGGGTTTGAAGGCGAGAGTTGCAGGTACGATCAAAAAATTTGAAATCGAAGGAGGTAGCCAAGGAGAGAGAAAGAAACGGTTTGACCATCAGTGACTCAAGGAAGGAGAAACAAGCCTTGTGACTTGGTCTGGAGAAGTTAATAGGTCAAGGGTCTTGGTCTTAGTAGTCGTCAATTGTAGTCTCTATAAGAAAGAGTTCATTTGGGTTTTCCTTTCAAGTTGGAGAGGTTTTGGCCTTGGTGATCGCCTACATCTTGTCTATTCACTTTATTGTTCATGGCTTGATAAGCGTTTGATGAAGAAGAACATTATAATAGTATAAGTAAAAAAGAAAGAACGACCCAAAGAAGTAAAGTTTTTCACAAGCAATTATCATCAAACAAAAATCACCTAATTATATACCCCAATTTCTCAATAAATGGAAGAGTTACAAAGACACGAGGTAAGAGGAGATAGAAGAAACCCCTGAGGAGGGACAAAATAGTCCTAAATGAAAGGAGAACGAGGAGGAGGATTGTTGTTAGATGACAAAGAGAAAACACTATACTTTTTTTGCTTATTCGTGCATTTATAAATAATATTTCCTTTCTAAATTACAATGTTTCTTAAAATAAGTATATTCTATAATTTATTTTCATTTTTATTTCAAGTGCTACATTGTTTTGTTACATAAATAGTAACATATTTCGTTTGTAACTATTGACTATTATAATTATTCTAGAAAAGCAGGATCATGGCAAGCATAACACTTTGATATATTTTCGAGTTCTTTATCTAAGAAATGGTTAAGTTATTAATATAACGATGCAACTATTATCTTTTGTACATAAAAATTGCACTTATTTATGAATTTAATATTTCTAGCATGGGTCAAAAATACGCCCAATACAATATTTTAGGAGATTCTAGTATACACCTACGGTATTTTTGTAGGAGATTCTATAATATTTTGTAAATGTTATGAAACCAACTCCAAAAATAGAAGAGAGAGATCAACGCCTTAAGGCGCCTTGAAGAGGGAAACCTCAATACATTACATAAATGAACAATTCTTGGATGATACAAATGACCAAAAAACCCTCCTTCTATATATAGGGGCCCACAATATAATGCTAGCCAACTATTGTATAACAATGTGAGGGCTGTATTAACAATAGTGGAGTTACAGAATTTTAACAGCCAACAATAAGGGCTACATTAATAACTAAAGGACCTGACTAGTAATATAGGTTCTAATATGCCCTCTCCTTTAGAAAAGTGGTATCCCTCAACGCTTGAGTAGCTACAGGTGCTTACGCTTTTAAAATTCTTATCCTCCATAAGTCTTCGGTGGTGGATTTTTCCACTTGATGAGATACTTTGAAATTGATTGATTTCGTAGCTATCGAGTTCTTGTTCCGTATTTAACCAAGGGTTCAGAAGCTATGACTTTTCCTTCCTCATCAAGTTTTGGCAATATTGTTTTGAGCTGGAAGATTTCACCTACAACCTTCTTTTGTAAACATGGAAAAGCGAATTACTCGCAGAAAAACGAGCTCAATTATGCCATAGTATAAATACTTTTGCAACACCTTGTAAGGACCATAGTACTTTAGCGATAATTTATTATCCTTCTTAGCTTGCTTGAGGGACATTTGTTTGTATGGTTGTAGTATGCAGTCTCCTACATCAAAAACTTCTCTCCTTTGCGATGTTAGTCACAACGTGTTATTTCATTAGATTTTGTGCCCAATTTCGGTTATCCTTTAAGGATGGAGAACTTCTTGTTGATGCTGAGTGTGATCTTCCACTTCTTGAACTTCAATTTTCTCTTAAAGATGATGTGATCGACGGTGGATGATATCCATAAAGTGCCATAAATGGGGGTCATTTTTGGCTGCAGTATGGAAGGAAATGTTACCACCATTTGAGAGGTAACCACTTGACCCATTGTGCTTGTTTATCGGATACAAAACAACGAATATCCTTCCAAACATTTATTCACTATCTCTGTTTGACCATCGGATTGAGGATGATAAGATGAGCTATGAGCTAATTGAGTACCCTGACAGAAAATAATTCAATCTCCAAAGTTTCGATGTAAAAATGGCATCATGACTTCTTCTTTTGGGTTTCCATGTAGTTTTGAATTGTGTCCATAAATGTAGTATATTTGTACTTGCTTTAGTAAGATCAGAGATAATACCTAAAAAATGTGCACTGCCAAACAGAATCTATCAACCACCACCATGATGACACTCTCCCTTAGGACTTAGAGTAAACTTGTAATAAAAATCCATTGAAATCTCCTCCCAATGTTGACTTGGAATGGATAAGTTTGTAGAAGAACCGAGTCTTAATTGTCTCAATTTTATTTTGTTGTAAATGACTTATTCCCGCACAAAATTTTGAATATCGGATTTAAGGCCATCCCAATTCTTTTTTCTCAGTGGTAAGTTTTTAAAAATTCCGAGTGTCCTCCTAAAGAGAAGTATTACAATTCAGATCTTTTGTTTTAGTTAAGGTCTACAAAGATATAAGCGATCTTTGTTTGCCATAAGAATCATTTTTCCAACTAAATGTATAAGATGTACTAGGATCTTCTTTGCCAACTTTTGGATGAGTGTCCACACTTCTTTGTCCTTCTTCCATTCATCTACGCGGTTATCCAATCACAGTTTGGATAATGGAAATAGCACTAAGCAATGCTTCCACCTCTTCATTCTTTCTTGAGAGTGCATACACGCAGCAACATTTAGCCTTTTTTTGTAGATTATTTCAAAGTCACAGCAGCATCTTTGTGACCCATTTTCTTGCTCTTCTAAAGATAGTCTTTGTTCCAAAAAAGTGTTTAAGACTATCATGATCGGTTTTACCTTGAAGTGTCTTCCCATTAGGTAGAATTAGCCATTTCTTTAAGTGCATGTAGTATTGTTAACATTTCCTTCTCTTCGTAGCTTTTTTATGTCATTTCCTTTGATTGGATGACTTTCAAAAACAATAGGTCTTCTGTGCATTAAAACAACACCAATTCCATTTCTGAGGCATCATTCCATAATAAAGGTTTTTGTGAAATTAAGGCGTATCAAAGGACAGTGCTAGGCACATTGTTTCTTTAGATGTTCAAAGGCCCTAGTTGGGTAAAGAAGGTGCATGAAAATATCTTTCTTCAATAATGTTGTTAGAGGATGTTGCTATTTTCCCATAATTCTTAACAAACTTGATAATACCTTACTTCTTCGAAATCCTCGCAAGCTTCTTTATGATTGTGCAAGGACTTTCTAGCTGTAATAGCTTTAATTTTGTTAGGGTCTACCTTAACACCTTCATGGGGCTAAATATGACTGAGCTGTTCACCTCTTGTACTCCTAAAGAAACATTTGGATGTTTTTGCATATAATTATTTTCTCCTGCCAATAGTTGAGCACTGCAACATCCAAGCATGTTGAACATGATCCTTCCAAGACACATTGCTAGTTAGTATATCATCAAAAAATACTGTAGCACAAAATTTTAAGAAGGGTTTGAAAATGGAATTCATCAGCCTTTGAAATGTAGAAGGTGCATTGGTAAGGCCAAAAGGCATGACCAAAAATTCATAATGACCCTCATGAGTTGAAATGTTGTTTTGATATATCCTTGAGTGTTCATTCCTAATTTGGTGATATACGAACGAAGATCAACTTGGTAAAATAAATTGATCCTTGCTAATTCGTAATAATTATCAATCACGGGAATGAAATTTATCTTTGATGGTGACCAGGCTCCCTATAATCCCGGACATCGCCATGATCCATCTTTCTTGTGCACCAATACTAACTGGAGCGAGAGAAGGAGCTAAATAGAGTTGAATTATACTAGCCTCTGCTTTATTCTGCAATCATACGTTCAATTTCGCTCTTTTTGGACATAAGGATATCTATAAAGGCATGATGTTTGGAGGAACACTTCTTAAAATCAAATAGACAGCATGATCATGATGAAATGAGTTAGAGATCCTTTGGGAGTTTCAAACACCTTGGAATGATTGTCGAACTTTTTGGAGATGCAGAAATAGATGATTTTGATGTTGGAACTTCTAGTGAGCATGGTGTGCAATTACGCCTCGTTGTTCTTTCTTGAAAAGCTGTCATGACATTCGACTTTCTTCTATTTCCCGACTTCTGCGATGGCAATGATGAAACTTCTTTCCTTGAAAAAAAATTTCAAGAAAAAGTTTTTGAAAATTAAAGCTACGAGTCCCCAAAGATTGCCAACCATTGTACTCCTAGTACAACATCAACACCTCCCATAGGAATGGGGAAAGCATTGGACTATTCAATACATATTTCCTAACAGTTGGCTTGATATTATGGCATTTTCCAGGCAATTTATGGCAGTGTTCCACGGGGGTTGCGTCCCCCCGAGTTTGGGTGCCGCACCCCTTTTTTGGGACGAGAGTCCCTTGAGGTGCGTTTCCCCATGCCCTTTTTGAAGTCAGCACGGGAGACATAGGGGGGTCAGGCACCGGTGTGAGACGCGACTCCCCTAAGGGTAACCTTACGGCGTCCCCCTTTTGAAGAGGACGCGACCTTCAAGGTGATTCGAGAGAAAAAAATCGCAAATTATTTACGATTCATTATTCAATGGTTCATTTCATTTCTAAGCTCTTGACCACCTGGGACAAACACCTCTTCTTGACCTTGACTCTCCGTGTCATAGGTATTGTTTACATACCCAGGTGGTAATTTCTTCATTCATCTGACTTTGCACACAAGGTGGTTGACATAATTTGATTCTTATTTACCTCTTGACTCTTCACTATTTTTGAGTTTGAAACTTTTGAGTCTCTCCATTACTATTTATTAATATTAAAGGATTCAACTTTAAATATCTACTATCTCTTTTAGTATGTTTTACCTTTCATTCTAGTTCTGACAAATGAACCAGAAATCGTGCACAATCTGTCTACATTGTTGCATGACCGATGAATGGTGAATGAAGTGTACAGTCATAGTTAAATGTATTTGAAGAATTTTAATTAACCATTTTCATTATTAGTGATCAGGTATGATTATGGTTCGTGAATATTAGAATATTAGTATGTCCTTTATGAATTGTCTTATGTATCTAAAATGAAAAGTCGGATGGATCAAATGTTAACAATGTTTATATTCGAACAATTCACAATTTGGTACATGCATCAACGTGTGAATCAAATTTGAGTTCAATATATTATTGTTCATATTATTATATGAACTTATTTTTATTTGTCTATTCTATACGTATTCTTTTCATTATTTAATAATGTATTTTATCAATGAATTTGAATGATTATATATATATATAATAAAAAATTATACTTTCGGGCGAAATTACAATTTACCCACCACGTTTCCTAATTTGGTATCAACTACGTCTCTGTGTATCCCACATATCAATCTCTGTTGTTGGAGTATTGATGAACTGCATCAATATATCTCATTTGCGATATATTTACAACACCTGGTGTTTGATAAACGTTCATTCTGTACACATTGTAATGCGACCTTCTAAATCAATTAACACACCTATTACTTTCATATGACCTGCTCCTCTAATTTGACGATGACATTCTTCAATTCATTTACCGTTACGGTGGACTCTCTTTTCTTCTTCTGGTTGGTTCGTTTTATCTCTTCTGTAATTGTTTCTTACTCTCTTCATTCATGTAATATTTCTGCACCTTGTATTCGTGTTTACCTTCATTGTAAGCCCTCTTTCTTCAATACGTATTCATTCTACAGGTGAAGTCAGATGTACTTACTTCTTTTGTCACAAATGTACGCTTCATATGTATCTTGTTTACATTCATTACCGCTACTTTGTTGCACCGTAGTTGATTCTAAACATTTCATGGTTTGTCACAGGTGATGACGCTATTCTATTGTACGTAACTTCCCGATCATTTTATTATTTTTGAAATTCGTATACTGGATGACGCTGTCATAATGGGGCGCGGTTCTTCTCTCATGACCTCTTCTAAGTGTCAGTGTGTTTGCGACGGAGCCAGCCTGTTTCTTGTGCATTTATTTAAGGCAATTGGCCTTCTTTTTTGTATGCACACACATTCGTGGATCGTCTTCCTCCCATCTGGCCTCCACCATTTCTTTGGATCCTTGCCATCAAACTTCTCTGTCATTTTTTGAATCCTGACTTATTATAAATCTTAACATCGGGGTTTAACGAAATCATGAGATTCTTATTCATACATTCATCATAGGTTTCTACTATCTTTTCGCTGTCAGGCTTGTTCTTATATAAACACATACCAAACCTTGAATCTCTCTTTTTGATCATTTTCATATTATATTAATATTCATTTTTAGTGATCTTATTATTATTAATAAATAACCGGCTTCTTTATATTACTTATATATCTTATTAAATATTCATCTTATTTCGTCTTTCTTCAATATTCATCTTCGTTTACTTACTTTCTTCCTTCCTTTCTTTTATTTCTCTTTGTAATCATAAAAAATTAGTGCACTTTATACATGCAAAAATTATATACGTAACACTCTTCTAAATACACGTTCATAATGAACCTTAAAGTTTAATAGAGATGATGAATGATGCCACCAAGGCATTTTGAAGACAATAATAAGTATCATTTATTTAATAGGTACAGACAAATTAAATAAATTTTTTTCAGTGGATTTATATAATTGAAAAAATACACCTTTACCTTTGAGGAAACGATGTTGAAAGCGGATATCCTGTGGTTGGGATCTTCAATATCACAGTGTTCCCAGGGAAGTGACAGCTAATCTTCTTTCGTTTCTGCTTTGTGTATTTGGTGGATTTTCAAAACTGGGTGTGCCCTGAATCTCCCACGATGACCCTAATAACGAACGATTCGGTCGACGAACTTGTACGACTTGCCACGATTAGTTGTTTCTCTCGCTACAGTGATATCTTGGCCCCCGAAGTCCGTGTGCCCGAACACACACAAGTCCCAATCCGATGCTCGGAGAGCAGAGAGAGTTATGACGTTTTTCCCACGATGCCTGCGAGATGAGAGCAGGAGCACGAGCAATCCTAACACCACGAGATCCTTGTCTCCAAAAAATATTGCAAACCAAGATCTAGAATTTTTTCTGAGTTCCTCGGGATTTTGGTTTTGCCGCGTAAATTTCAGCTACAAAAAACGGCTACGAAAAGTTAGCGAAAAATGCCACAATGACTGTTTAGTTGAAATTCGGGAGCCCAAAAAAAAACCTAATACCACGGTCATATCTTGAAATTGTTAGGGCAAGATGTAGAATTTTAAGGAGGTTCCTCGGGATTTCGGCTTTCTTGTTACCAGAATTTCGTGATAGGATATTCCATAGAGTTATTTCGAAAAATGCTAAGTCACCTACATTTGGAACAGCGAAAACCCACAATCCAAAGCTGCGATGCAAATGTTATGACAGCTCCAAAAACAGAAGAAAAGAGATCGGCGCCTTAGAAATGAGCGACTTCGACACTCAATACATTACATAGTATTCTTGGATGATACAAATGACCAAAACCCCTGTTTCTATATATAAAGGTCCATGGGCCCACAATATAATCCTAGCCGACCTAACAATAACAATGTAAAACACAATAACAATATTGGAGTTACAGGGTACAACAACAACAATAAGGGAAATTTAATAACTGTGTGGGGACTAAACTAGTAATATAGGGACCTAACATATTTATCTATAATTTATTTCATTTTATTTCAGTACTACATTGTTTTGTTACATCCAAATAGTAGGCATGTTCGTTTGTAACTATTGACTATTATAATTGATAAGAAGAGAACTGGCAGATCATGGCAAGCATAGCTTTAATCTGTTTTCAGAGTTCTTTATCTAAAAGAAATGGTTAAGTTGTATTGTGCAAAAAATGGTGCCAGCTATATTATACTGGCGCAGAAAAATTTTTAACCAAGCACCTTAGATTTTTACAAACATTTTCTAGCGATCTAAAATATGTCCCAATACAATGCTTCTGCAGGAGAGATTCTGTGTCACTGGGTGTACTGTAAAACAAACTGACCACCTAGATATATGCTGTATTCATGCACACTGGACAGTTCAGTCCAAATGGACCTGAACAAGTAAATGGTTATTGAAACTCAATATCTGCAAGTCAATTTGGCGTTTGTGGAGTTAGATAAGCAAGTAAGAAAATGCAAATGCAAAAGTGAATGGGACAAAGTGAAGAAAGTGAGGAATGGGAAATGAAAAGGTCATACCTGTTGACATAGCCATTATCCCAGACTACTTTGCCCATGTTTACTTTTACTATCAAAAGACCTTTTTAGCGGAGATGGGAAAGCACAATAGCATGGCACATTGTAGTGGGAAATTGTTAGAAAAAACCTTAGGCTTAACCTTTGAATGCTGGTCTTCCAGTTTGGTCTCAATTGTGGAATTTCTCAAAAACAAAGATTAATTTCTAATAATTATTAATAATTCAGTTAAAAATTTAGAGCTATTCAAAATAGCTGACTCTTATTGACAAAAAAATGCTGATATTTATTTTATTGAAATATTAATTAACATTTTAATTTAAATAGTTTAAATTTATTTTAAAAAATAAATATAAACTTAATTAATACTAAACATGCTTTATTAATGTCTGTTGAGGTATGTTAATTAAGTAGAAGAACAGCATATTCCACACTATTTAAAATTGAAATTAATTATTATTATTGTATGTTTCTTACATTTCTTACCTCTTTATTAAACAAATCTTCTAGAAAAATCTTCAAATACTGTAACAGAGATTTGTCTTATCATTTTAGATTTCTGGGTGGTATTCCTATTGAGGGATATATAGTTATACTCTTTCAAAAGAACAGACTAAAAAAGCAGTTTGATGTTTGACCGTAATATAAGTCAATTGTGATTTGAATTTGTTGCTTGTGATTTGAGGTTTAAAGGTATAGATTTTTTTTAGTGATTATGTGCAGAAGCAAGTTTGATCTGGGGTGGAAAAGCCTTTTTTTTGATGTAGATATTTGGGAATAAGCAGCACAAGGTCTTTAGGAATGTCCTCCACTAGTCCAGGAGCGACAAAGAGAATGTTTTAAGTATTGTATAGTTTACTAACCAATCATTTATGTCTTCCAGGAGTTAGTGGCAAACTCGTGGAAGAAATGTGATTGATGTTGAATCCTACGGTTAGGTCTTATTTGAAGTGAAAAACTTCTATTATTTTTAGGGTTAGTGTACTTTGGCATGAATCCTAAGTAGCAGTATGTGAGATGTTCTATGAGTATTCTAAGAATAGCTTTATTCAATGTGTTTTTGCTGTGCTGCTCTCTGACCCTTAATTCTCATGCTATATTCTTGTTGTTTGTGTTTAGCTGTGTTGCTCTGACCTCAGTTCTCATTTATGGTTAATAATTTGCTACATGATGTACAGATAAGTTGAAATATTGACACTTGTGGACTGTATCCAAGTTTGAATCCCTGAAACGATTCCTATAACTGTTTCCCTTCTGCAGGTTGATGCTGCTCTTGACCTCAGTGTCATACACAAAATATTGGAAGGATGAAGTAAAAACTCATTTCCCATTCACAGGTATCAGCATTTTCTTATAAATGTGGTTACAGTCATCTTATTGTTTTTTACTTTTCTTTTTGCCAGTAATCTCGGTCTTGATCTTGGTTGTATTTCAAAATTCAGACCAGTCTCTGAAATGGAAAGAGGCACGAAATTTTCCACTCCGCAAATTCTTTCTATTGTTACCGGACATGTTATCTTAGATGAGCAGCCTCTATTAATTTTTATATTCTGAATATTTTCCTGCGGCTCACCTGTGATTTTTCAATGGACAGTTTATTGTTGTTTCGCTAAAGGCATGTTTAACAATGCCAATGCAATATTCGGACAAAGTTTTGTGGATGGAGTGTCTACTGTAACAAAGACGGTGCCAACAAAACGAAATAAGAATAATTCAGAGGGTAGCTGAAGCGTGTGTTCAGCTGTATAACTTTTGACAGCAGCTTGGTCGATTTTCTGCAAATATTAGATTGCGAAATTTGTTTATTAATTTTTCCATTGCCTCAAATTATATACGGGAGGCTATTGAAGATAGAGAGCAGAAGTGATAGAGATCAAACAAGTGCTTATAAACTATTAATCGAATCGAATCGACTCTCCACCATGAACGAAGTTCAGTCTTATTTCCCGTCTGTTGTTTCATTAGGGATATCGTTGTTAGCATTACTAGCCTGAAAAAATGGTTAGAGGAGAGACAAGTCAAAGTGATAGAGATCAAACAGGACCTTTGTCTCACTGTGGTTTGAAGTTTCAGTCTTACTTCCCCATCCGTTGTTTATTTAGGCATGTCGTTGTTTGCATTAGTAGTCTGAAAGAAATGATTGGTGGTATTCCTTTTCAGAGGTTTTATTGTAAAAACTATTGGGGAGTTACTGCCATTGTGCTATCATCATCTCTAACCCAATATAGTTTAGCAGTTCTTATATGATACACGAAAGTTCATTGTTATTGAGAATAGTCTTATCTCATATAGAAAATGGGTAGAAGCTGTCTTCGTTTCTGCGTTTGTTTGTCATAACGTCAAGTACATAACATTGTTCTTAACATCTTCGTAAGGTGCTAAGAAAGTTTGAATTCTTTGCCCACCCAAACATAACTTATTATTTCCCCCTTGTATAAATATGAAAATATTGAAAAATTGATCGACCCCATTATCTTGTGATTGTACCTGCTTCTTCAAATCAAGTCTCTGCGTTGTATCTATGCATTATAGTTTTATTACTGTCAGTAGTCATGAAAGTGATGCTTGGCCACTTATTTTCTGCAGTAGGCTGCAAACTGGAAGAAAAATTGCAGAATAAATCCATTAATGGTTTGTTCGTATGTCTTTTCATGTATCTTGGCCTTTGTCTGTTTTGATTACGATCTTTCAGATGCTTATTATATCTATGTTCTATTATGGTGCGCCTTCATCTTACTTTTTCTTACAAATAAAAATTGTAAAATCATGTTCATGACCAAAAGTTGATTTGTTAAAATTCTGTTTTTTGGAAAAAACCATTACAAACAGTTTAAACCAGCACGCAATTGTCCTTTACATGGCTGGGAATTTCAAATCTATTTTAGTAGTTAGAAGAACACCAGTACAAAAACTGGGGTGTTTTGACGGAACTAATTCCTTTTTTTCTGACTGGCTGCCAAAACTGAAGTTGAAGCCTTGAATCAACAGAAAATGATCTGCTGGACTCTAGTACAAATGGGATTGTTTTATCTTCAATGAAAGACTGAAGAGAATTGGTGCCTCATATTAGCATTGCTACTGTGCCCATATCTGAACACGCTAAATGACATCAAAATAATACAACCAAGGGTTTTTAAATGGCCTTTTCCTTATGTTTGCAATATTTTACATTTATGGACTTCCGGTGTATTAAAAAAATTATCATGTCATTGAATTTCATTTGGTATGTACGGAGATGGTACAGCCATTTCCAACACATGAAACAATTTAATTTCATTCTATTAAATTTGTTTTAAATTTTAGTTTTTGAAATTACTCTCTTTATCAGAAACCACACATAATTTCCGAAGATTAACTTTAGTTTGTTATTGATTGCTACGCATTATCTCTCAAATTTTTAAGAGGATAATATATGGCTTCATCAGTAAAACTTACATCTTGTAGCCTCTTTTTTGTTGAATCTATTTTCAGTGCGTGCTCTATAAAATGTTATATAGACTTAATTTTCATCCCTCTACCACTATTTTGAGAACTTTGATTGAGCACTCAGGATTTTCATTCAGCTTGATCTACTTACAAATGTAGTGCCATAAAAATAATTTTAATCGAACACTACGATTGAGTAAACGAACAACAAAATTCTATGAATGCAAAAATATATCCTTGTTATCGCAGGACAAAGCAAATACAAACCTTTTTTTAATATTACGATAAATATTTTGCATTGTAGGATTGAGCGTTTGTCTCTAGTTAAACATCTCATTTCGCTGTTCACACTGGAAATTGTTGTTTTTCTTCCTATCAAATATGTTCATTTTGTTCATTACTACACATTTTAACATAGAATTTGTCTATGACCGGAAGATGCGGGATGGTCAAAATTGACGGAATCCGGACATCAAAAATCTTTCGAATCATTCATGTTTGAATCTGATTTTGACATTGAAACTCAGATTCAACACCATCAAAAACAGGACACACCCAAAATATTAAACTTTGATAGTTATAACATGGATTTAGAAAAATTCGTGCCGGAGAATTTTCATGATTTTTCAGGGCGATTCCTCTGGCTACGTTAGACTACGGCTTTAACATATTTTTAGACATTATATTTACCTACGATATTTTTGTTTATCTTTCTTTCATATTTTGAATTTTTATTTTTATTTTTTTATAAGTCATGACAATCTTTTTATATTGTATCACATCTCAGCGTGTATATCAATTTTATAGTTTGAATAATGGATGCATAAATTTAGTGTGATATTTTTGTGAATTAATGATAAGCCTCGTTTCTTTGGTAAAATAAAAATTGTATCCCACATTGCACAAGGTGCTGGTCTATATATAGCTTTTGATCACTTTTCTGATCATGAAGTCGAGGCTGTAATGTGTATGATATTTTCAAGAGCAAATTGGGACAATCAGAATTCCTTTGCAAGTAAATAATGTCACATTTAGCAGATTTTAATAAAGTCTTAGTTTCTTATTCTAAACAAGATCCATCCTCTTCTTAGCTTGCTCTTTTCATATGTTCCTCATGTAGTTATATTAGAAATAGGTGCTGCTTTGTAAAGGAAACTTTCTGTTTGCAACATGTTCGTTTCCCTGCATTGAAGGTGCTCAGAAATGATGAATGAAGGTATCATATAGAGTTTTGGTAGGTAGCCTGGCTGCAAGCCCCACCCACTCAACGTTGCGCGTCGTGTGTCAATTGCTGTTGGATACCTGGAGATTGCCATCAACTGTTGGCCAGTCATGGTCTTTGTAGGTGCGTCCCATACCTGTTTGACACTTAGAATAATGTTTGTCCTGCTGTGATTGACTGTCAGATTTCTAAAAAAATGTTAAAACAATTTCCAAAAACTATGTGCATATGTATTTCTAGATGTCAAATAATGTTTCATGTTAAAAAAAATTACATCTTGATATTTAACATTTTGTTTCTCTTATTCTAATATTTTTACAATATCAATCCTAGTGCAAAGTCTATTTAAACCTTACATCAAAAATGAAATTCAATATTGAAAAAGCCCACTTTAATTAATGTTTTAATTCAAATTGACCATAATCTCCAACGAAAATGATCAACTAACTAGGCTAATCTTAACTGGACCCCAAATTAAATTTTATAGCAGCTCTAATGCAACCAACTTTTCTCCAAACACAGTTGCATGGATGCATTTCAAATTAAATCGGCCAATTAATCTCAAATCCAATGAACTTAGCACATTTGGCTCAAAGTCCCTATCACAGCTCATCCTAGTTATCTAGCTCATTGTGGCTCAACCACATTGTCTAGTTTTGTTTGCCTCAACAATATTGATCTCAACTTAATTCTTCTATCTTTCTTTCTTTTGCTACATCGTATCGTGTCTAGGCTAACTCATTTCGTTTTCATCCAAGTTAATGAAATAATTTTCAATGCATTGAAATACAAATCCAACGAACTATGAATTGTACATGCTTCAAACACGTAAACAAGAATAATAGACTAAATCAAGAATCTGGGTATACCCTCGTGCCTAATGATAGCGAATATAAAGATAACAATTACCAAAAAAATAGTTATGATTAATTTCTCAGTCAAGGTTGATGAAGCTAAGGAGAAATCTCGATTGACCTTCTAAATGAATAGTTGCGACTTAATAATTAAACAGCAAAGGGCATCTAAACATGACTTAGAAATGTTGGGTTTCTCACCAACTTAATGGTCCTCTGAGAATGAATTAAACAAGGGTTGATCAGTAAGAACACCCCACATAGGCAACAAGGGCTCGAAACACGAAGTATGGTCCATACATCCAAATGGGTCTAGCGAATCGTGAGTCGAGGTAAGGTATTGACTTCCATGATGCGAGCCCACATTCTCCTGATTTGAATTACGGCTGCTTGATGGCACAATACTTGGTCCTAGCATCAATGCATCAATCTATTGAGCTAATAAGCCATCTTGTACATGTTATCATCATTGTATGTCATAAGTTAGTTTTTTCCAACTCATCTTTCTTGTCATTGTCTTAGTCCTAGTAGGGACCATCAACACCAAAACCGTTTGAAGCACTAGCACTCTCATGCATTTGAAATTGTCTTGCAAATCTTGGAGTAACTTGTGAGTGAGATTATATTGAGAGGGGGTGGGAGTGAACCACTATGGATCCTTTTTTATTTTAAATTCTGCAGGCATTCATCGATAGTTCATTAATTTAAAACACTAAATACATATAAACTCAACTCATGGTACACAAAGTTTAACTTTGAAGAAAACCCTTGTGGGTAGCTTTAATAATACATAAATGTACGTAGGCACCGGCCCTATTGTTAGAAAAATTATAGGCACTAATCTATTATTAGAGCCAAATCTCCTTAGCGGAGCACTGCTCAATAAGATATTGTGTGGGCACCAGCCTATTGGAGACACCAACTCCTTGGCTAAGCACCAACAACAAAGACTGCTGAGCCTAGCCTAATGTTTTTCATATATAATACTTCTGTAACTTTATCTCATACTTCATGTGTTTCACAACATCCTTAGGACCCTTAACTTTAGGTACTCCAACATGTTAATTTTCTTATATATCAAACATCTCACAATTCATTAACCCTAACAGTGTTGTAAATCTACCAATTGAAAGCATATCTAAGTTCAAATATAATGGAAATTGCAAAACCCCTCAATACTTACACTTATCCCAAATTCTTAACTTAATTAATTGAAAACAAATTTCACATAGCTAATCTTAATCACAATGAGAAACAAATTTCTATCCAATCAATGATTCTTCATTAATATTCATAATGATCTTAGGTTCTCATCCTAGGATAATGGCCCAGCCTTCAAAGACTACAAATACAAAATGTCTTCGAACTTATCCAACATATCAAACTCTAGGTTGGTCTCGATCCCCTTAGTTGATCTTGATCTCCATGTTACCCTTATGTGATCCCGGTTATGCGAGGAACACAATAAAACAACACTTGAGGAAATAGACATAAACATGAAAGTACAATGGAAACAATACTTCATTTATTAATAAAGGGCTAAGTAGAAATAGAGAAATATGCTTACAGACAAATGGAATAAAAATAGCTAGGGTCTTTGGTAGCGTATCTCTAAGAAAAGAGATGTAGATAAGTTTACAAACCTGCGAAGCTGGCGTATTCTGATGAGGCTCGAGGGCCTATTTATTGATGAAACAATGGAAAAAAATGAAACGTCCAAACTAACCCTGGAGATGAAACACCAAAATTGTGGGTCTCCTTTGGGTGGTGTGCCCACAACTTCTCGGGGACATAACTGGCATCAGTCTGGTTTGGCGATGCTTTGCTGATAGCTCATTGAAAAGATTTATTCGGTACAACTGATGTGAGCAACATCGGTCCATGGACCCATGTTACTCCGAGGTTTCCCAAAAAAATGTCATTTAGGACCTTAAAAAACGACTCGGAAGTTCAGGGCAGAAAAACTACTAAAAATAGTAAGTTGTCTTTCATGACTTAAGCCAGAATGAATTGATGGTGGGGGTTCAAATGGAATAGGTGGATGGCCATCAATATCACAAGGATCATTAAGGCCCCAAAAGACATTAAAGAGTGTAACAGGACCCCGAAAACACACTTTAAAAATAGTAAGTATGATGCTGAATGTGAAAAGTTTAAAGAATTGATAGATAGAGTCAGGAGAATGGAATATGTGGGTATGCATGATATCCCTGGATCATTCCTCCCTCCTTAGGAAGCAATGGTCTCCATTGCGTTGAGATCTCATGAGAAAGAGACAGAATTTTGTTGGGCGGGTATTAGATTTGTCGAAATATCATGAACGTGGGCGGGCATACTTGATGCGTTTCGTCAATTTGTGTTTCTTTATCAGCCTCGAGATAGTACATGTGTGGATTACTGTATGTGTAGTTGCGTATGGAAACATCGAGCGGTGGGTGTGTGGGGTGAGATCAATGGATTGCGTACGGCTTCGGTGTGGGGGAACCTACGTAATTGGGAGAAAAATGTCCTCATATTCCTCCATGACTTTGTCTGCTACTGTTTACTGGCAAATGCGAGGGGGCACCTTGTTTCGAGGTTGTGGCCACAACATTCTTCTTTCCCTTGTGGCTTGGTGTAAGGGAAAATAATTTTTTCGGTTTGGGAAACAATCTTGCATTGTTTTACGGTAGTCAAAAAAGTGGAAAAGGCGATACTACCTCCCAGGTACATCTGCATACCAAGTTGTTCCCAAAGTAATAATAATAGCACGAGGCCTGAACTCTTCTGACATGTCGCCTCCCACAAGTAAGGTTGGCCCAATAATACATCGGCTACATCGAGCAACATCACACAGCCACCTCATCCATGAATGTTTGATATTGTATGGAAAACGACACGACGGTGGATGCGGATGTCTCTCCACAGGTGAAGCCACCGGGTGGTGCGGTTGCGAGTGTGCTATGGTCGGTCGGCCAAGCCACTTCACGACCTCTCTTGAAATGAGGGTTCACGCTTTCGGCCCCATCGACGAGGAATTGCGGTGGAGAACCCTTCACCCCATCACCGCCGTGGAAGGGGAACTCCCCTCCTCTGAATCCTGCGGATCACTCACGCTGGATCTTGGTGGTGACAACAATGTACTTGGGATCCAGCATCAATGATGCAGCTGCCACCATTGCCTTTGTCAGTTGACTCGGGATCAACAAATGCATGCGGTCAGTGCCTTTAGTTTGACCCTGTATTTGGCCCAACACTCGTTGTGCTATGAGTGGGGATGTTATGAAATTCACACTTCCCATGTCACTGGATTAGTGGTGTTGTTATAGGTCGTACTTCTTTGGCCTTGCCCCTTGTTCTTCGGTTAAGGGGCACCTTTCCCTGGATTCGGATTTGTAGATCCAAAGTCACCGCTTCTTACCGCCCAAGTACGCTCGATCTTGGCGGCCACATGGCGATATGTCGTACTGACGTCTTAATGTCAAGGAACTCATGTCCCTCTGAATATGTTTGTGTAGATAGCCATAGGCACTTGAGCACCAAATGTCTCTTGTTGGGTTTGTATTATATTCTTTCGACTAATCATGCGAGGAGGTGGGAGCCCCTCTTGTTGGGGTCGAAGACGGCTGTGAGAAATTTTTGGTCCTTATTTTCCGGTGGTAGTTCTGTACATGGTTTTGTATGCATGGGTTTACCTTTTGGTTTGGTCACGATGGTTTTAGACCCCTTGTATTTTGTAGATCAGGTCAAGGGAACTACAATTATGTTCCTAATACAGGGTTAATGGATTAGGGTTTATGTATGCTTCGGCATGTATATATATGTGTTGTAACACCTAAAAAAGGAATATAATGAAAAATCAAAGTGGTCGTCTCGATTTGGGATCCGGGGAAAATATAAAAATAATTTTATCTTTGTTTTTATGTTTTATGCTCCTATTATTTATTTTATTTTTTAAGATTTGTTTGCGGCTAATTTAAATACAAGGTTAAAATTTACGGTCTCTCTGAATCTTTAATACCCGACTTTGTCATATGAGGGTATGGAACAAATTCGTCGGATTAGGTACATCTTGATCCCTTTGTTGCCCGCGGTGGTCCATTGGATGTGTTGTCCTCCTGCTCCCCATAGGGTAATATTGTTCCTTGATGGTGTCTCGGAACGAATTCCAAGTGGAGGCCGTGTTGGCTGGAGAGGGGTCCCCCTTAGTCCTCTTGCTCACAGTGGGGTTTCCACGGTGTTTGAATGAGAGTGGTTTGGTACAAAAATAATCTTTTTCTCGGTCGGAGAAATCATGGACCGAAATACCCTTTCAACAAATTCAACCATCTATCTACGATGTTTGCATCTATACGCTTCAAATACAACAATGTCAAGGATTCACACCTTGAAGGGAGTGGCGCCTCTAGAGTGGATGTTGGATGCGGATGCGCGTAGGTGGGCGATCGATTGAAGGATGCGACAAAAGTTATCCATCATCATGTTCTTGTTCTCACGAGGCCTCCTCGAGCAATATTTTGATAGGATCTCTTTTTGCTCCCTCATCTTTCTTTTCAGCACGCCGCCAGGAGGTCTTCGGGGTTTGCGGCGATCTTCTGAGGGATTCGAACGATTGAGCCTACACTCCTTATGTATTTGCATTGGGGACATAAAAGAAAAATAGAGAAAATGAGATCGCTCTCATACCATAGATCCGGTTGTCACCGAGATTACAATAAAAATACTGATAGACATAAACACGGAGATACGGCGGAAATAATACTTCATTTCATGATTAAAAGAATGATTGATATATACAGACACAATGGAAATAAAAATGGCTTCTGAGGTCTTTGGTAGCGTATCTGCGAGAAGAATGTGGCGGCTACAAACCTCTAAGCGTGATACAATGAGGTTCGAGGAGCTATTGTATTGAGAAACAATGGAAAAGTGACTTTCGAAAACCCCAACCCAGGAGATGAAACACCAAAAATGTGGGGTCGTTTGGGTAAATTGGTGTTTCAACTTCCTCGAGGAGCCGTAACTTTGGCATCCGATCTTCGTTTTGACGCACTCAACGCTCGTTAGAAAGATCTATCAAAAGGAGTACAACTTTCAATGTGAACAACATTGATCGGTGGACCCATATTTGTTCCCAGTTTTCCAAAACGTCTCGTTTAGGGCCTCGAAACGGCTCGGAAGTTCGGGGACTCGACGTAAAAATAGTAAGTTGTGCGCTGCAACTTAAAAGCGAAACGAAACTAATGACGGGGTTCAAATGGAATAGATGGTGGCCTTGATATACAGATGTTAAAATTGAACCGAAACCGTATGAGTGCGGGACCCGAAACCTACTAAAAATAGTAAGTGCTGCGGAATGTGAAAAGGCTGAGGTCGGTGGAGTCCAAATGGAATAGGTGGAGTGGCAATGATATCCCTGGATCATTATGCCCTTCCTTATACCAATCACACTAGAATAGAAGTCTTCCACTCATTGAAATACCTCTCAATATCTTGGGTAGTTGTATGGTGTGTCTTCCTCTTCTCCATAGCCTTGCTTTTATAGTTTCACATTAAGCTAAATCACTAACCTTAATCTCCAAAGTGATTGATGAGTCGAGATTGGATCTCGCCTCACTTGTGATCGAGGGATGGGATTAATAATCATTAAAGTAATTTACCTTACCTTTACTAAGTTTATTTAGTGCAACATAATAATTATTTTGTTTTCTTATAAAGCCTGTTGAGTTACAAAAACAACTTGATGCTGAGCAAGTGTCTAGGAGATCTATAGGCCAACTTTGCATGCCTGAATACTTAAGAGCTTGTCCATAAATACCTACCAAAGCTACGAACATCAGCTCTCCCCTCTTAGCGGGGAAGTACTTACGGCTAGTGGAACTAGCTTCAATCTTGGAATTACTTCATTACTAGGGTGGCTCCCTCATGTTTTCAATTTCTTATTTACTTGCACACACTATGTAGCCTATGTGACCTATTCTTTGTGCACAACCCTTGTTACCTATGCTACAGCCGTTGATGTGGTTGTCACCCGCCGCTTGACTATGTTGTGCCTTGACCCTATCCCATTTCATTTTTTTGTGGGTTGCGGTTGGTGGGTTTGACGGTCCACTAAGGGTTCTTTGGTTTGTCCCACTCTTTAATTTTAAACATAAAAAATCCTCATAATTTATTTAATAAATTTATTCATTTTGTTGTTCTCTTTTGTCTTTGCATACGACTTTGCTTTAGGTGTCTCAACAAGATTTTTGTATGCCATTGTGATACCATTGCAACTCAATCTATGCAACTCAATGATTTTTGTTTGTTTATTTTATTTACCGCTTCTCCTGTGCCATTTGGTATACTGACTTACAATCTTAGCCTCTAAAAGTATTTTTATTGCCTAGTAGTCTGTAGTCAAACTTGACTCTGAAATTCCACTAGGAATATGACTTCATGCATGGTGCAAAGTTGAGTTTTCAATTTGGTTGCCCTCCAAACCCATGTTAAACATTACCTAGATAAATTAATTAAAAAACATAAATTTACCAACAAAAAAATACACACACACATATAAACATAATGTTTACATAAAAAATCCCAATGCGGAAAAAAAATCAACTAACAAAGTAGTCTATTAGTTCCTTGGAAAAATTTTTGACGGAAAGCTAGCCAAGTGAGCCATCACTGACCATCAACAGCACATTACAATGAAGCCTAGAGCCAATAGCATTCCATTCAATTTAGAAAAACATAGCCCCAGACGATAGCGTTTCATTTCGATTACGAAAGTATAGCAAAACAACGGGAGAGACAAAAATACACCCGACCCCCACTCCGATTACATTTCTTATTAACCACATAATGAATGACATAAAAGGCCCCTTCACCTTGGGTCCTTCCCCTCATTACGATTCAAAATGTTGCTAAGAAGGATAAGCAAACTAATGTGCCTAGGACCTTACAATCTCACCCATCAATGTCCTTTAAGAATAGAGAATGTGTGCTTCCTCTTGTAATTGCGGGTCTTGAAGAGGGAGATGCGCTCATCAATTGAATAAAGGGGCAGATACTTGCTTTCCCCCAATCAATACATCTATCCATTAGTCAAGGTTTAATGTGAATTGCTGAACGGAGAGCAATGAGGAGAACAGAAGTGGAACCGAAAATATTCTCTTACGCAGAGTCAAATCCTCTTATGTTAGTGTGAGGGCTTCACAGAAACCGAAGGCGGGTTTAAAGGAGTTAAATAACATGGTCCAAAAACTCTACTTACTAGTCATTGCAATAGAAAATCTGCATTCCTTGTCTTGAACACCTTCGTATCACCTTCTACATACGACATATTTCAATCTTCTTCAATTGCGAACAAACATAAGGAAACCATAATAGCTTGAGCACTAACAATGCCTAAGAAATTAACATATTTTGTTTGAAGACTTGTACAGGTGATTGATTCGTCTACTCAGGGCGTATTGTTGTTGCTTTTCAATGATATTTGAGTCACAAGTTTTAAGAATCTTGAAAACTCGATGCTACCAATCCAAGTATCACAACAAACTACTTTGCACAGCGGAATATAAACAACAATAAATCAACGTACTGATATATATATAAATTTCAACTTTAGAACTTTTATATTAACAAACTATAATACAACGTTCAGGCTCGTTCCAAGGGATAATGGCCCTCATACATCCACAAATACCGACTATGACTAGGACTTGGTGTCAACAACTGCAGCAACCAGCAGCTCAAACAAGATACAACGTTGTTTGGTGATGTAGCCAGCTCTCTTAGCTCCTTTTGGTTGTCTGTGCCGCCTACCGGTCCTTTTGGATTACGATCGACAACAACACGTCTCTACCTCTATCGATATGCCAATTCCTTTAGGTCAATAGAATGACTCAAGTTTGCCAAGACCGTTCATCCATCGTACATCAACACTTAGGGTCTTCTTTGGCGTTGTTCACAACTCAGTTTGTAGATGCTCTCAAGCCTTGTGTTGTATCCTCATCTCCTTTGGGACTTCTTTCCACTAGCTACTCGGTCCTTTAAGGAGACAACTCTCGGGGGACTACCCACTAATGCCTTCTCGTGCTTCTAGGTAGAGAGAGACACACTTAGGAGCATGAAGAAGAAGTTTTGCCAAGCTTATGCGTAGATGTCCTTCTCTATCCAACAATATAAGGCTGATGTAACTTGCTCACCTTGACCTCCTTCCTTTGTCCTTCAAGGATGGGTCCACGAGCTTACACAAATATTCACCCTTCCTGAATGCAAAAACTTTGTCGGCGATACAGGGCTACAAGAACACCTTAATGTTGCCCTCTAACGGATCTTTAAGATGCCCTGGAAATCTATCCTGACAGGGACCTCATCCACACAACAGACATCTGGTGAGGATTCACTTTTTTCCATGTTATACAAACTCATATCCTCCTTGTCCTTCGATGTTTTGCAATCTCGAGGGATTCTGGTTAGGGGTTACACCTCAAACCTCCTAATTAAAACAATGTAAACTATCAGACGAAAAGACTGTCTGAAATTGATTTTTTTGAGGTAGCAAAAAATCTCGATTTTTGAAAGTGTGATTGAGAATACAACTAACATGTTTTTGACACTTTAAATAAATTTTCCTACGTATCGAAGTATGAACATAAATGTAAGTGATTTTTCATGCTAATTTTGAAAACAATTGGTGCAAGCATCAACCCTTTTTTTTAAAGTAGCATTTTTGTGCTGAATTTTCCAATGTATGGAAATACGAATTTTATTTTTTAAATGTTTGATTTTAGGTGGATTTTACTAAAAACATTAACACATTTTTTTTAAGGTATATTTTTGACACTTTAAATTTGCATATGTCCCATGTAACATAATTTTTTTTAAAATGTTATTGATTATTTAACCATTTTTCAGGCTGTATTATATTATTCTTTTTAAAGTCCCAGATATTTGATATTTAAAAGTGTTAATTTTTGTTTTTTGTTTTCCTTTTAATGTTTTTTATAATGATTTTTTTCTTCTTCAAAGTTTGAAAAACAAATAAAATTTATATTTTTGAGTTATGATTCTTTTTTTATATTCATATATCATTAGTAATATTTCAATACAAATATTTGTCACTAAAAAAATAATAATTTTTAAAAATTTAAAAAAAATATTATTTGCATATATTTATGTAATATGTATTTTTAGTTATTTTTCACTCAAAATTGATACGTTAAATAAACAAATTTTGCATGGAGAAAATTTGAATAAAAAAAATTAGAAAAAATAATAAATTTATAGTTAATATAAAAAATGATGACATTTTGAAAAAAAATTCCAAAAAAAATGATTGATCAATTTCAAGTTACAATTTGAAAAACTAATAAAATCATAAGCAATTCGTAATTAATACTTATAAATTGTCAAAAATAAAAGAACAATAAAAAAATTAAAAATAATAATAATACATTGAAAATATTAAATTACAATAAATTTATTTATTTATTTATTTCGTTTCAAATAAAAAAATATAAATATACACACATATATAAAACATTATATAAATAAATTATAAAAACAATACAATCAATATTTGCCACCCCTCATGTGAACATAAACATTATATAAATAAAAATTAAAAAAACAATACAACCAATTAAAAAATATAACCTCAAGTGGGCGGGTGCAGTGGCTCACACATCAGGCTCGACCCCTCGAGTCTTTCGGGCTCAAAGCCAATTTACAGAGCGATGACCCTTACAGCCACTTGCGGCGGCCCTTCGGGAAACACAGTGGGCTGAAGTCGATTCTTAGAATGACTTAGAGCCTGAGCAGCATTTCTTCTATTTTTTAATTTTTTAAATTTTGAGTAGTTTTTATTTTTGTTAAATGATTTTTTTGATGTTTTGAATTTTTTAAGATTTTTAGATTCTTTTAAATTTATTTTTTTTAATGAAATTTTTTTCTTATTTATTTAAATATTTTTTATAAATTTATTTAATGTTTTTTATTTTTAAAGTTAATTTAATGTTTTTTATTTTTTTATTATTTTGATTTTTTTGATATGTCTTTTAAATTTTTTAATTTCTTAAATTTTTAATTTTATTGATAATATATATGTTTTTGTTTTTGTAAATGTTGATTTATTTATTTATTTATTTTTAAATTTTTTAACAAAGTATTATTTATTTGTTTTTATTTATTTTGTTTTCATTAATAATTATGTTATATATATAATTATAATAATAATTCCTAGTTTTTATCTATATTTATAGGTTAATTTTGTTTTATTTACATTTTTATGTTTGATTTATTTTATTTTTTATTTTTATTTATTTTTATATTTCATATTTTTTGTCATTTTGTCATTTTTATGTTTTCTTCAATATATTTTTATTTATTTATTTTTTTGTTATTTTTTTAGCTTTTGTTACTATTTTCTAATATATTTTTATTTACTTTTTTGTTATTTAATCAATGTTTTGATTTGTAAAGTTTTGTTTTCATATTTCTTTTGAATTTTTATTTTTTTTGGAGTTTTGATATTTTATCTTTTATATAGTATTCAAAATGTTGAAAATATGTCATGACATTATTCCAACATTAACACTTTTCGTTTTAGGGGTGTTTTTTTGCACAAAAAATTGGTTTTCTTACTTACTTTTCAAACATGTTGAAAATATGCCAATTTTTTTTGTTATTCGAGCAAAAACACTTCGTTTCGAGTTGTTTTTTCTGTTTTTTGTGGTTTTTCGCTAGAGTTCTTGTTTTGTGTTGACGAGTTCTTGTTTGATAGTTTACGTTGTTTTAGCTCTTAAAAACCCGAGTTTCTTCCTTTGTTTGAGCTCTATACTGTTGTACTTACTTGATGTTGCGGCTAGATTGGGCCTGTTTTAGGCCTCTCGACCCTCCCAAAAGGTGCGCCGTCTGGTTGCAATCCTTCTTGAAGTTCTAGAAGTATTGAAAATAGGGATAAAAAACATACCAAAAACATGCACAAACCTCCTAGATCTCTGATATACTGTACCTCGACATGCCCATGTCTCCCTTGACCCTCAAAAAGAGTCTTGAAAACTTGAGAAACCAAACCTCCTTTCAACCTTCGCTTGAGTGCCTTTAGATTTGCTTTGCTAAATCAATGAACTTGTGATGTATTACTTGGATGATGCTCAACAAAGGTCTCTCTTTGTCTTATTTATATACCTCTCTTAGGTGATGTTAGACCATAAAGGGGCACCTTCTGAGCGGAAGCTTGATCTTGAGACAAATTCACCCACACAACATATCAAAAATTAATGCTCCCAATCATGATTTCTTGGTATGATTTCCATATGCCTCTAAATTCACTATTATCTCCAAGTCACCATGTCATCAAACTTATCATATGGTTTTGGATACACCGCACAGGTACAATGGATTTGGTCATACCTTTGTGTATAAAACCATAAACTTGATTCTTAACCCACAAGTGACCTTGAAATGAATTTCTCCACAACCTCTAGCCTAGGGTTTGGAGTGTAAGTACAAGATGTTACTTATGTATAAATCTTGTAGATCTAGTTATGATGTCTACGTAAGCACATTAATCTTTGAAATATTGATTAACGTAAAATGCAAACACGAGCGCTGGTGTACCTGCCTATGGGGGGGGATAATATATGGTACGAGAGGGAGGTACCCAAGGGAATAATATGATATATTAATATAAAATAAATATAAATAAATGGGCCACAGTTAATAAATAGTGGTTTTAACCACATTATGAGGACCCTGTGAGAGGAATAGTGATAAGCCCATTGTATTGGATGCTATGGTATTAGAGAGACCCATGAAATGTAACTACTCATGGTATTACATGTATGAAACCACTATATAGAGGTGAGAACTCCGGCTGAGAGATGTCAAGGATTATTGTATTGTGAGCATGGCTTGTGGAGTGATCTCCTTCCTTGAGGTGAATGTATGGTGTTGCCCTACCTCAAGGGTTTGGATATTAATAGAAGATCTGAAGTTTTATCTTCTATGGTGTTATTTCTTGGGCATATTTTTCACCATAGAATGGGCAGTCTTGTTAATATCCAAACCAGGAGCAACACCATACATTCACTCCTTGAAGAATCACTCCATGAGCAACATATGCTTGCCAATACAATAATCCTTGACATCTCTCAATGGAGAGTCCTCTAACCTCTGCCACCGTACACGTAATACCGGGGTGAGTTGGGTTCTCTCCAACTCATACCTCTATCACTTTATTCCCTCTCTACATGTGGTCCCTTACATAATGGCTGGGTTGTACTTATTGTCAACATATTCCATTTATTTATCGTTCTTATATATCATATTGTTCCCTTGGGTACCTCACTACTATTACTATATTATCCCCTCATGTACACTACATTACACCCCGCAAACATGTTTCGTCCCGAAACATAGAAGAACACAAATAGCCAAGATCTACTCAAAAAGTATTCCATTGATACCATTCACGTGCATCAAATGTAGAAATGTGAACACTGGGTATTCAGTTAACAACTCGGCGAGATGGGCAGGGTTACGAAATCGTTCTTCGTGATGTGTTGTCGGTGGATGGGTACTTTCCTTGTCATCCAAGGGTTGTTGTCCTTGTTGCTAATTGATTTTGCCACTTTCAAGTTTGTTGTCTTCTTGGGTGATGCGGGTGATATGTTGAAAGCTTCCTTTGATGTAACATCTTTCTCAATAATTCCTCCATTGGTGATGCAGTGGTGTCTGGTTTCTTTTATTGGTACTTGCTTTGATGTCTGTGTTTGTGTCTGCTCAAAGAAAACCATCATTTGATGTATCTTGGTTCTTTTGTTGGTACTTGCTTTGATATGCATGTTTGGTGTCTACCATCAAAGGCTCATCATCTGATGTGTATCTTGTTGGATATTTGTGCTTCTGCCTCCCAGTCACATGGTTCTCAATGAAATATCGTGCAAATGTAATTTTTTCTTCACTTTTCACAGAGTTTCCATGAATTTCTTTTGCACATTAAAGGTAGTAGCGGTACCAGTAGTTCCATCCCAAGGGTGTCCCAAACAACGTCCACAACATCCATGTCCCAGAAGCATAAAAATCAGATACAACTTTGCTGTTTATCCATAGAAATCTTCAAATCTTTATAATTTGGTATACTTCATTATCAGCTTTGTTAATGTTTTCAATATGCTTTGTTGGAACTTGCAATTTTTAGCCAAATTCACATTGATACAATTATGCTTGCAACTAAGAATGATAGACACTATGATGTTCTCTTTACGAATACTTTATGAACTGTAATATGGAAATATTAGTGAAAATAAGTCTTTATGTGCTATCCTTCTTTCCGGCTTTAGACCACTTGTCCGAAAGGACTTTCAGTTTTTTCTCAGGAAGTTCCTCCTTTGAACTATCAAAGTGAAGGTCCACCATTATATATCTTTCTCACTGCTCAAGCCCTATGGAGCCTATCCAAAATTGTCGGTAACGATCCTTGTGATATTGTAAAAATCTTCAATAGTAGGACCATCATCTTTCTATAGCTTTCTTGCGAATCCAAATAAAGTAAGGTTTGAAAGAAAATCACCCAAAAAATTAAAATGGACATTACTCGGTCAATATAACTGAATCCTTAATACTACTTTTATATTTTTGAAAATCGAACAATAAATGCATCTAAACATGTTGCTGAAATCCCGATCCGGGCTGCCTACGGAAACACGGTTGCCGGCGCAGCGCGACGTCACAAAATTCTTGCCGAAAAATGGCTGATTTAAATCGTGTGCTCCTATTAGGACCTAAGATTAGGCTGATTTTTGAAATCAATTTGATTTTTCAGGGGAGCTCAAATCTGTAATTGGTTGTCTGAAATTTTGCACAGAATCTACTAAAACGTCAGGAGAGCACTTAAATACAGTACCCGTCGGCTGTTCTACGCTTATGACCCAATTTAAAATCGGCGATATCCTCATGGGACTCCGATTCGACTGATTTTTTTTGAAATTGGGTATTTTTCGATAAGGAATCCAGATCTGATATTTATTTTTGAAAATTTTTCACCAAATTTTAGATCTCACTCTACAAACTCGCCGCCCAAAAATTTCCTGCAAAAAATGAAAAAACAATCTCAACTGCGCAGAAAAGTGCTTCGATACCACTATAAATATATGTTACGAGAGGGGAGGTACCCAAGGGAATAATATGATATATTAATATAGAATGATAAATAAATAGATACATAATTAATAAATAAAGTGGTTAACCCATGTATAAAGGACACATGTTGAGAGAGATAAGTGATACCATTTTATTATAGACATAACAAATGTATATATTAGCCTAGGAGTTTGGAGTGTAATTTTTTTGAATGTTACTTATGTATAAATCAACCATGAAGATCTAGTTATAATTCTCCTACGTAAGCACATTATTAATGCGAAATATTCGGATTACTTATCGAAGTAAACACACAACAAAATTTTTTACGTTCGGTTAAAAAAAGAAAAAGTAAATGCACACATAGACAAAGTGACACGAGATTTTATGGATGACCGATCACACAGAAAAACCCAATGTGGGAAAGCCGGTCTTTTTTTGGTTGCGCTGTGTTTATTAGTGGTTTTACGAACAAAAATACGGGCACCACATTGGTTAACTCGGTAGAAAAAAATATAGATGTTTGTAGCTAACCTACTATTCACGGGCAAAACATTGGTGATCCACACCCTCCAAATGGGATTTACAAGAATAGCTAGATCTTGGCTAGAAACCCCGGCGCCTCCCCTAGAACCATGCATCGGCTAGACAACCTTTACACGTGCCTGCGGCCCACGGCGTGGAGAGAACACGTGACGGACCCTGCGCCTTGAGGGGTATACGTAACCCAGATGGGTACCTTGGTGTCCCGGTGCTGCCCCGAAGGGCCCCGCATAGCACCTACATAACTAAGTGCCTTTGCCAACTGCATGGCTAACGCCCCTGCTCCTTCTTGTGGCCTCACCGCTTTCTCTGCTCTACCTGCGGAAGATTCTTTTTGTCTCTTGCGATTCTGAGCACTCGGATCAGACCTCCTTACTGCTAACTACCCCTCTCTTGGTTAGGCACTTATGGAAATTCTTACGAATGCTTTCGAATTCCGGCAACTTGTTGATGCTGCCTCTGTGTCTTCTCCAAATGACCCCAAAGCCTTTCCTTTATATATTTTTATCATTGGGAAGCAAAGACCATGATGAGATCTTGAATTGATGGCTAATATTAAAAGAATTAGTCAGTGGCTTAAGACAATTTCATCATACTGATAGTACCTTTAATAATTTAATTTTCCTAAGTTATGTAGGGTCTAATTAAAATTATTAATTAATTAATTATCTCCCAAAAGCTGGATGAAATGCCCAAATCCCTTTTTGGGTCTTGGAGATCTCATGCTACAGTCCCTCACAGTTTAGGAGCTAGAGCACATCGAATGCTACCACTCAAGAAAACTCAACTCTCCTCTTTTAAAGAAGATGTGCTATGGTACAACTATGCTTCACCTAAAGCTCTACAACGATCCACAGTATAGGTCTACCTGCCACCAATGCTGGACTATTGCCCTTCATCTCCTTTGTCTTCTTCCATTGCGGTCCATCTTCTTTGCTATGTGGCCCCTTGTAGTTCTACATACGCAACGACTCCCTCTCGATTTATTACATCAGGTACTGCAAAATAAATTTGCCACCTTTAGTTGACGATAGAAAAAGCTGATCTCTGCCCAATATTTGACATATAAGTTAGTTCGTGCATCCTCATCATTTAAGCTCCTTCGAGCCATCGTCTGTCATGACATCTAGAGGATGATGCATGTTTCCTAACTTCTGCATTGCGTAAAAGCGGACTCCCTTTACCTTCTTTGAGGAGTCACATCGACCCCTTGTCTTGAAATCTCTCAGCTGTTGTTGCGCTGTGCTATCCTCCTGAAGCCTCCACCTTTCAGCACCGCAGCTGCGTCTGCGTAAGAATATTTTCTCTGTGCCCAAATCACACGCAAGCCCCTATCACTGCTTCTTGCACATACGCACACGGCCTTTAGCCTTCGACTGCCCTCTACTTCCCTCTTGTGATTCTTTGCACCAACTTCTCCACTTGTCCTGCGTGTCCTTAAAAGGCCTAGTAGCTCGGAGATGGTGCTCAAGGGTTTCTCCCTCACTATGTGCCGTACCTATAGTCCATACCTTCCTTTCTTGGTTCATGGCTCATGGTTGTATCGTCTTGTTAACGTACGCCACAACAACCTTGGAAGTAGAAACTTCCTTGTTTGTTTTCTAACCATGGACAATTGCGGCGGAAATGTCCCCTCGTTCGCCCCGCCTTTGGAAGACATTTGATATTGGAAGATCACACTTCTTCTTCCCTTGCTACCTCTTTGATGCAAACCCATCATCTTCAATCTTCCTTCTTCACTGCGGATCTCTGGGTACTATGTGGCTGCTTGGTGAATCTTGGGGAGTTCTTCTTGGTAAGATTGCCCACACTCCCCCATCCCAATTGAGGAAGGTCATCGCCGAAGACACTTGGGACAAAGGGTTTCTCTTTAACGAAGCCGCATTGAGTGCGGTCCTTGTTATCACGCCATCCTCACCGCACTTCCCATAGCGGAAAACTAATCTTTGATCGTCTATAATGCGAAGAGGAGGGCTCTGTTTATTCTCCCCTTGGTCATCATAGATGATAGTGGATCTCAGAATCATTTTCCTCTCGACGAACTTCCCTTCATAGGCTATGTTTGTCAAGGCTTTCCACATCCACGAGGTGGTCTTCTTCTTAGCTAACGGCAGGCGGGAACAATATGATCCCTTGCTCCCATCCACTATGAAGCGTTGGCATGTGCCGCATCCTCATCGTGTCGCGGAGAATGACACTTCATTTGGCATGGCCAAGAATTTCGACATAGTCTCTTCGTGGTATGCCTCCATGACTACGGGATTACGGCCCCGCTTCAAATTTGGACAAATTGTCCAACCTATACGATCACATAGTCGTGAGGTGCCATACGCTCAAATCTAATGCGCGTCGGGCCAGTCTTCTCCACAGCGTCTCTCTGAGCTTGGATCTGTTGTCCTTGGGGAAAATGCACCCTCTTCTCCCTCACGACAACTGATTCCTCTCTTGAAATCCACCGAATCAACAATGAAACAACTCTGATCCCCTTTGATCCAATCTGCCCAGATTTTGGCTAGAAACCCTGCGAGCGGTCTCCTCCCACTCTCATTAGTGCTTAGGCTAAATTAAGAAGCTTCATAATTTAACCCCACCATCACCTTCTAAATTTCTATCGCTCACTTCCGACGAGTTCCCAGATGGGGCAACTACATATCTGCATCACGAAATAGCTAGATTTTTCCGTCGAAGCCGAGCTGGGTCCAGACGTTAACCACCCACAGTGAAATGCGTGACTTTGTGTGGAGACAACGTGGGGGCTGATCCTGCAAACCACTCTGTGGCTCACTCCCCTCTGCAACAAAGCTAAATGTTCCCTTCAAATCTAGATTTTTGTTGCTTTCTTTTGTTGCTCTCTCTCTCTGTAAAGATTCTTGTGCTTATGGTGGTGACCTGCCATGTCACCACCCAATCACTACGATGCCATGTCGAAAATTTACGATGTTACTTGTCCAGAAATATATAGTTAGATACGTTTACTTCTCCTACTTAAGCAAGTTATTAATATTTGAAATATTCATATTAACATAAAAATATTACATAACCCGAATTTCATCGGTGGATAAACATGGAAGTACATGCACACATGAACAAAATGACTTCACAATATTTCTGGACAATAGTCCTCGGAAAAACGCAATGTCTGCAGAGGAAAACAGGTCCGCCCGCTTTGGAGGGTGTTTTATTATTGGTTTTCGGACAAAAATACGGGCACCACAACGGTTAACCCGGCGAGAAAAATATAGATGCAGGCAACACTTGTTGCAAAGGCAAACGTTGACAGTCACACCGCAAACAAGATTCACAAGACTCACCTGAATCTTGGCCTAGAAACCCCAAAGGCGCACAAGCCCTTGTGCCTCGCTCTCTGCTGGCTTGGAGGGTTGCCGTAACCTAGAATGGAGCAGTGGACCTATGATGCCCTGTGAGTCTGCATAACCCATGGGTCCTGGCACCGATGTTGCCACAAGAGGAGTGACAACTTTTATCGTAGGCCCCAGAGATTTTGCGCTTTGCCTTAACATTCTTACGCACTCTCCTATTTCTTTGCCTGCTTCTCTTTTCATGACTTCTCTATGTCCTCTTGTTGATTCTGAACATGGGATCAAAACATCACTTTCTCGCTACCCCTCTTTGTATTGGAGAAAAAAAGGAAACACGAGCAAGATTTGAGGTTCGACTTAGAGCCAGCAGGGTCTACATTGTATTACGAAAAACTACGACATTTTCACCTTTTGAGAGAGCAAGAGGTCTCACACGAGGCATGTCGTGACCCTTCTTGAGATTGAAAAGCTAGAACATTAATACCAAAGAAAGATCGCTAACAACTAATCGGTTGTTACAATATAGAGAATATTCATCACATGCAGGAATCAGAATACAGTTATCATTTAGCAATAATAAATACGAACATAAAGAATTTGAAATGTCTGAACACATAGCTACAAAACTCTTTCTACTCCTCATATCCCCCAACCATCATTCCTACGTTTAGATTAATTCAACACATTACATATGCTCCGCCGAGTTCAACATAACATATCTGTGCAATGGACTCGCAGGAGGCTCCCGAGAATACCAAAAATCTCTCCCTCATAAAAACTCTCTTTTTTCTTTATCCTCTGTGGGCCCGGCCTTGTCGATCTTCTCTTCTCTCGACTGTTCCATTGTGATCACCCCCTTTGTCTCCTTCCACGATTAGATACGCATACGGGAACCTTACCGTTGTTTGTAGTGCTCTATCGGTACCATGTGTCTTGTTGCTACCTATGCTCCCGATCTGCAGAGATTCTCACGCCGCAATGGTTCCTTTCCTTTCTTAATTTTCTGACACTTTTTTCTTTCCATGATACCCTTCCACAACTCAAAATTGCGTTTCGAACAAAGTAAAGGCTTCAACATGCCCCAACCACAGTTGTGAGCTGCGTCTCAGTCAATGGCCTCCTGTTGTGGTTCCCGATTCGACCATCGTATTTAAAAATTTGGGTTTCATGACGTCTCCTTCTCCGGCTCTGTCATTTTTATTTCCTTTAACAAGGAGCCCCATCACAACCTTGTTCATGGCTGGCATCTTTGATGCGCGAACTCGGTAGTCGCTTTCACCATATTTTTATCACGAAGTGTTTGTTGACCACCTTGTCGGCATGCATGGCCTCAATTATACGTAAATGAATCAAGTAACCATTTTGAATTTGGAATTTGTCTTTAGAGGCCAAATTATATATCGTTTCTGATTTACGTTGTTTGGTTGTCTTAGATCTCGAAGGAGTTGTTTTTTCTTGTGACCTTCTTCGTTCTTCTATAGCGGCGCGTCGTCTTGATCGTAGATTTGGTTGCGTAATTTGGATCTAATCATTCCTTTGATCTCAAGAAAAAGTTTAAATTTGAGTAGGTTGTGCCTTCCATAGTGAGTGAGTTTGAGCATTGAATTTTCTCAAGTGGGTTGTATGTACGTGCTTTGGTTCTAGTGTTTCCTTAGGTCTGCATTTGCTTCTGCTTTTGCACCACCTTTCCGCGTATACGTATGGGAGTCACAGTTGTGCAGTCTAGATGCAAGAGACTTCCCTTAGTTCTGGTTTGCCGTGGCCATTTTAGCTGTCTATCCTTATGTGTATGGAATGTTCAACCATAAAACCAAAATTTAAATGTTTGTTGAGTGCGGCCTGTTACTAGTGATCATTATTTAATTCTTGGAAGTTCTCTGTTTAGTCTCGGTACTGCTGTTTGAGTTATCCCTCTCTTCTGGAGGTGATTCTGGATATCGGTCATAACACAATTATTTTATTGTTCTAACCTCTATAGGAGATCATTATGGAGGTTTTAAGCATGCAGAAACATGCTTGCCACAGTGAAAATTTTCTTTGGGTCCCTAACTCTACATGTCTCTCCACTTATTGTCATGTCTGGACTTGGATCCTTTCCTGGTGGTTGGATGCTAGAAATGGGCAACTCTAATTGGCCTTGTGGAGGTGGGTTGACTTGTGGGAACGTTAATTGATTAGAATATGATATTTGGTGGATGGTAGTTTGGGTATGAATGGTGGGTATTAGCACGGGTACTGAAATGGATTGAGTGAAGTCTGGGCGGTGATATCGAAGTAAGGCGCTCTGAAGTATGGATTAATAAATCTAAAAAGGTACCCGACTCTCTATTGTAGTTGGGATTAACCTTGGTTATACTCTCTCGCTGTACTCACAACCTCTACTTTAGTATCGGCAACCATTATGGTGCACTGTGAGTATTGCATTTGAGATCGTTGTGCGAGAAGTGAATTAGTGTGGACGAATGGTTTTTTGGAGGCAAGTAGTGTCGTGGTGATGAATTTTACAACCGTCGGTGATGATGAAGCGGGCTGTGTGTGAGGACAGCAGGTTGAATTGGGTCTATTAATTGAACACGATGCCTAACTTGGCTCCCTCTGTGTGTGATTCCGATGTCAAATGTGCTTCCCATGGTCTTCTCCCTTATGAGATCCCTCTCCCAGTCAGATTTCATGGTTATGGCTCTTTTTCCTTTTGGTGCGGGATGAGAGGATTTGGTTGGTTTGGTTTTACGGAATGGAGAGCGATGGTCAATTTCATGAATGTGAATGGAATGTGGTGGGGAGGTATTGCAGTGAGGACATGGGTTGTTAACGATGTAGAACCAAATTAAGTGTTTGAGGAAATTCAAAAAATGAAGGATATGTAGTGGATTTTCCCAAGTTCCCATTACCTTATTGAAGGCACACTTGAGTGTCCAACTTCTATAAATGTGTACTACAATTGAGAAATCCTTTGAAATTTCCATTTCGGATGGCATTTCTTGGTAGAGAGTGTGACTTATGGATGTAAAATACTAATGGGCTCTCCATCTCGATTTCCACCACTATTCTGACCATGATGAGACCTTTGTATGGAAATATTCCTCCGTTATACGAAATTCAGTGTCTTGTGAAATGTTTCGGCTATGCAGGAGGTTAAGCCGAATCCGAGGTATAGTTGTGAGAGAGAAACACCGAACCATGCCAGTGAGAGCCTATCCAACAAATTCCTGGGGACTCTCTGCGAGTTTGACAACGTCTACTATTTTACGATACCATTCTAAAAGTAGCTGACAATTTATCTCCCTTGTTGCTCTGGGTCTGGAACACTCTCCATGGGGTGTACCTTCAGGCCCATCGATTGATCTTAATTTCCATAGTGACGCTTCCATGGTGGCCTCTGTTCCACATCACATGAGGCCATAATCAAATATCCATATATGTGATCCATTGTTCTCTCCTTAAAATTATATTCGCAAGCTTCGAAGAGTTCTTGTAACAATAAAAGAACACCAATTTAGCTATACTATGTCCCCAATCTTGCTGTTGATATAGTATTGAGGGTACCTCTCCCTTGGTGTAATGCTTCATTTGTCTCTTCCTTGCAATTGGAAAGTAACATGAAAATTTAACAAAGGGGACATTGGTAAGATCTATCTTTTCCCCCTTTTCCCCCTCTTCTTGTCTCATATTTCTTGTAATAGACTCCATGATCTCTACCTTTCTTTGCTATCTTGGATGTATTTTTGGGTCTTAGTTGATACATCCTTCTCTCTCATTAATCAATGAAAGCTATGTATGTCTTCCATACGGATTTAGATCTCCCTTCAAGCCAAAACGCTTACCGATTAAAGAATACTACTAATGAGAAAAATTCATACTTTGCATTCTTGTGACGTACTTAAACAATGGTAAAACTCCTTGGGTAAGAATTTTGGACCTTTGGTTCCTTTAGTCGGTGCAATCTTGCTGCTTACTTCCCCCTTCCTTCCTGGTTCTCGATATACCTATCTTTTTAAGTAGGAATTGGGAAAGAATCAATGAAGTTTGTGCCTATTCGGGTCGAGTTATCATACCTTCAGACCAATGGTTCTAATTTCAGAATTCTTCCGTCGAGCTCTGGTTCGATCACTGAAACGATCGTCTTTGTCATCTTTCTTCTCCTGCAATATACCAGTAATGCTGCTGGTCTGCTATTTTGAGCTCCTGCTGCTGTAGTCGGGCTAACCGTTATAGTAGTTTCCTTTTCTTGCAATTCATAATTCTCCGACACTTTGATGTTTCCCTCCTCCATGCAGATTAAGTAGGAATGCTAGCATGAAGGATGCTGATGCGACGACATAACTAATTAATTTTCCTTGGCTCTCCCCGCGTTTATAATCGTGTGATTAGCTACTCGGGTGAGGTGGAATCTAACGCTGTTGATGGTGGCTTCGAAAGTTAGGTGGACATGATGGTTAATAATTACTGCTTAATGTGGAAACTTTGTTACGACATGAGGTTACTAATTATGGAAAATGTTTTTCAAATTTGGCTGATCTTACAGACTGACATCTATATGATGGCTCATTATGACTGAATGATGGCTGACACTCTTGGTTGTATAGTAACTATAACACTTTAACCCCCCCAGCCACAATTAGTTGTTGTATGGTCCCTATACCGCAACATGGTGATGATTGACCTTGCGAAACATGCGAATTATGTTATTAAGGCTTCTACTTTATCGACAAGAATTGACTTATTTTTGAACTAAATATAACCTACTCTACGACTCATCTCGGTTGCGAGAGAGTTATTGACATCCAACCTACCGAATCCTCTAGGGTGCAAGAGTTATTGAAAATAATTTTTTTTGTTGTTTACTCATGGTAGGGCTTTAGGCGTGTACCGTTAACCCATCTTGGTAGTATCTCTCCATCCAATTACACTAGCTTGACTGCTCCTGAGTCGCGGATCTCTACAACGTAGTACAATCCCATCCAATGCATATGGAGTTTTCCTAGGAATTTTTGGAACTTTTTGTCATAGAGCAGTACTTTGCCGCCAATCTTAAATGTATTTCATTTGATGTGGCGGTCATGCCAGGCCTTCTGTCATTGTTTCTGCACTGATTGATGAAAATCTTCCAGAAATCTTGCTTCTTCTAGTTCCTGTAATTCATGAAGACGTGTAGAGATGGATTCCTGTTCCGTCATTTGTGTTGTGGTAGAAATTAAGACACTTGGGAAAATAAACTCACCTGGTACCACTGCTTCCTTCACGTACACCAACTGAAATGGCATATGGTTGTGTAATCTTTTTATGGTAGTCCTGTATGCCCATAACAGGGATGGTATTCTTTCATCCCAATCATCGCGGCTAGCATTTCATATCTTGGTTAACCCTTTCTCCAAGATTTTGTTGAACGCTTCAATAGTTCCATTCGCCTATGGGTGATACAGATTTCTCTTGTGGTGCTGTATCATGAAATTTTACAGTAGTGATTTGACTGTAGCATTAATAAAATGTGTGCCTTGATCACTTGTTAGGCTCCCCAAATCTACTAATGATGTTTTCAAAGATAAATATGGCTGCTGTATCTACTGTACAATGCTTCACTAGTGCCGCCTCTACCCACCTAGTCAGGTACTTAGTTGCGGTGATTATGTATCTTGCTTGCGAGTGTCTCGCAACTGGCATAATGGGCCCTATAAAGTCGAAAACCCACTTTTCAAATGCTTGCATTTCCCTTATGGGTTGTAGGGGTATCTCGTCGCGGTGTGAAGGTTTCCCCGTTCTTTGACATTCATCACATTTATTCACATACTCGTTGCTGTCAATGTGAATTGTTGGCCACCATAATCCAACCTGCAATATCTTTCTTGCGGTAGGTTTTGCACCCACATGGCCTCCTACAACTCGATTGTGACATTCCCACAAGATATCTGCTTATTCGTGATCTAATACACATCTTTTTAGTATTTGATCCGGACCCATTTTGTATAATTGACCCGCCATGAGTTGGTAATTAGCTGCTTGGACAACTAAATGCCTTCTTTGAGTTGATGTATATTATTTCAGGCATTGTCCCATAGCTAGGTACATGGCTATTTTCTCCAGATAATCGAGGATAGCTTCTACCCGGAAAATATCTGCATCTGGAAGCTGATCATCAAGTGGTCCTCCATTTTCTACATTTTCCAATCTTGACAGATGGTTAGGACCAACCTTTAGTTTCCCTGGCTTTACTATGACTTCAAAATTAAATTCTTGGAATAGTGGAAGCCACCTACAGATTCTCCCCTCTAGAATAAGTTTATTTACTAAATATTTTAATGTAGAGTGATCCGTGAATAACTTTAAAGTACCTCCAAGTAGGTAGTGGCAGAATTTTTGTAGAGAATAGACCATTGCAAGAGCTTCCCTTTCTGTTGTTGTGTAGTTATTTTCTGTCGTTGATAGCTTTCTGATTGCGAAATACACTGGGTGGTCTATGTTGGTTTCTCCTAGCTGTGCTAGCACGACTCCCAAAGTAATACTTGAAGCATCAATGTGTACATGGAACTGTTATCCCTGTTCGGATGAGTCAAAATAGGTGCACTTTGTAATTTCTCCTTGAGTGTGTCCAATGCCTTGGTGCATTCACCATTCCATGTAAACTGTTCTGCCTTCCGTAACAACTTTTCCAGTGGTGCTGTGATTCGAGCATAGTTTCAGATAAACCTTATGTAGTATCCTGTGTGTCTAAGCAATGATCTCAATTACTTAACATTATCTGGGTCGTCCATATTTACAATTACCTCCACCTTGGTGAGGTCCAAACATATGCCTTGTTTATAGACAACATGTCCCAATAGTGTTCCAAATGGTACTGCGAATATGCACTTCTTGAGATTCAGTGAGATTTGGACCTGCCTGCAATGGTCAAACATTATCCTTAGTAGGCTTGCATGGTTTTTAAGCAAACTATACACTGTCCAATCATCCATTTATACTTCTAGAAACTTGTGGATATAGTCTCTGAAAGCTGCTATCACTATTCTTGAAAATATAGCTGGTGCATTCTTTAACCCAAAGGGCATCACGTGATAAGCATACGATCCCCATTTAGTTGTGAATGTGGTTTTTCTCTTATCCTCCTATGCTATTTAGACTTGATGATAGCCCGAGAAACCATCTGTGAATGGGTATGATTCATTTCTCGCCACATTGTCTAAAACTTCGTTGCTGAATGGTGTTAGAAAATGATCGCGAATACATGCATTATTTAGACTCCTGTAGTCTACACACACTCTGATTTCTGATTTCTCATTTTTATTCTCTATCACTATTGGGTTGACCCATTCTTCCTCCTCAACTGGGAAGATCAATCCTGCATTCAACATATTTTCTATTTCTGCTTTGATCTTTTCTTTCATCCTTGGGTTCAGGTGGTAAGGTCTATGTTTCACTGATCTGGCATCAGGTTTCAGTATTATCCGCATCTCCCCCAAATCTCCTTTTATCCCTTTTAATTCTGCTTCCGAAGTTGGGAATAGATATTCGTATTCCTTTAGCAAATCAAAGATTTATTTTGTGGCCTCTCCATCCCAATAATCCCCTATAGATGCGATCTTGGGCTTATCTTTTCTCCCAATATTCTGTTTCTTGGTCTTTAGAGGTAACAGGTGCAGTCTTTCAGTGGTAGGTTCCTCCTATATTTCTCGCTCTCCTTCTTTTCTTTGAAAGACAAATATCGAATATGTTCCAAATCATCATCATCTATCTCGCAGTCTATCTTTTTACATGTTAATGCTTCCTGATAGTTAGACTTGGCCTTCTGATCTGGCATAAGTGTCTCTTCAGTTTCCTCAAGTTCTGAGAAAAACAATGTTCTTTGGATTTCCTGTAGGGTCTCTGTAATCTGCTCAGTATCTCCCTTGAAGGGAAAACTCTGCATAAAAATTTCCGCTACTGTCTCCCAATTGTTTGTTTGTCTCTTCTTTTCCTATGTCAGGTACCAAGATTGTGGGATGGTGTCTAATGAATGTATAAAGTTATGTATCCACAAGAATTTCGCGTATTTCTCCATTTTCCACTTACATTCACAGGTTTTATGTGTACTTGGGGATCTGAATATCCTTTTTACTTTTCTTCTACTTGCGGTCCCGAAGACACCTGAAATATTGCTTTCAATTCTTTTGCTACCTCCTCCCATCTATTGAGAGAGTTGCAATGATTTTCCTACCACCTTGTTGAAGTGGATTGTAACACCGCATCCATGAGAGGAACCCTATGCTATTTCGATACCTTATCTTCAATTTTGTTAATGAATGTGTTCATTGTTTGCATATTTGTAAGACTGGGGTAACCCTTTACCTCTGTGCCGATATAGTTTACTCTGCGAACAACGACATATCTTCTGGTGTTGATCTCGTATCCTCCTTGCTGCTAGTCGTCCCATGCAACTTTCGATCCAACGTCGAAACTCTGAATACTTCTCCAACTTACTGTTCCTCCTGATGTAGGGTTAATAAAATATTCTCTCTTGCCTGCCATCATTTGGTAAAGTTGATCGAGAAGTTCTGAATCTTCCATGTTCTCGACAATTTCTGTATACCGAGGTCCTTGATATGGATCCAGTGGTTGGACCACTATGAATTTACCATCTTCAAATATCATAAGCTCCTTCTTAAAATCAATAAATGCATATTTTTCAAATTCCCAGTCTATCCCAAATAGAGCTGGGTAGGGATCCTTGTCCCCCATAATATCTATCACTTCAAAATCTGTGTAATTTTTTACTCTCGCAACATCTAATTCAACTTCTTCCAGCCTCCCTATTGGTACAATGCAGTACTGGTTCTCCATTATTAGCTGTATATGAGCGTATGACAACTTTGGATTTCCTAATACTTCCCATGTCTTTCTAGGAAAAATATTCACATATAATCCTAGATCCAACATTGTGTCTCTTATTTGGAATCCAACTACTTGAGCATTTATGTAAAATTATTTCCCCGTTCTTATTTTGTTTATTTTCACTCTTCTTATATACTTTTCAGGGAGGTTAGTGTTAATTGAGTTCTCATGCTCTGTCCCTCCTTGTACTACTATCTTCAGATTTTTCTTTAACTGCTCTAGCATCTGTCTGTCATTTACGATCTTCAAGAACAGTCCGAACCATTCTTATTTAGTGTTCCTGTGGTAGTTGTCTTTTCTCCTTCATTGGCTGGTTGCATCAATTCCATACCCTTGTGACTCTCCAGCTTTGAGAATGTTTCTAGTGCTTCTTTAAAGTACTGTCTCTGTCGCTTCGAATTAAAAATATTCTTTGGGGACACATGTTTGACTAGCTTTACTGGGTCCATTTCTCGTGCATCCTCCCCTGTTTTCTTCCCTCCTCAGGTTATTATAGCTACACTCGGCAAAGGCTGTGTCTCGACTACCCTTGGCTCTGCGTTAACCAAATTGGCTCCTCATTGCCTTGTTCTTTCTTCCCATTTTTTTTATCAGCTTTGGATAGTCCTTAGTAGCACGTGCATTCAATCTGCACTAGGAACACCATGGTCGTCTTGGTAGCAGACACTCCCTCACTACATGGCCTTCTTGATCACAATTATAACACCTCATAGGTCCTTTTCCTCCACTTGTAATATTCCTACATTAGCCTGCAACTAATGGGAATATTAAAATTTTGTTTTGTCACATAGATAGATGAATAAGTGGGTGGGAAGACCCATAAAACTCTTTATGGTGAATAAAAACACTTCTCATGTGAAAGTGGATCATATTTTCAGCCTAATAAAGTACCCCAAGGTGTGGACAGGGGCCAAAACACTTTGAATGGGTCAACCTTGACCAAATCTACAACACTGTCATGGACGAGTGGCCATCAATGAGGCACAACACAGTTTTAGATGGAGGTGTCTTGTGTGAAAGAAGCAATCTCAATGGAGGTGGTTTAGGGTTTGCAAGATCTTGTCTTATAAAAGGGAGGGGATGGAAGCATTAGAAGGTTGTTGATGATATGATATTTTTCAAAGTATATGATCTGTTTATACGTATCTCATTCTCTTGTTGTTTGGCTGAGAATAATGCTGTTTAGCATTGGGTGTTCCTGATCAGGAATCCCACCTCTTTCCTTGAGAGGACTTTTGGAAGAGTTTGTGTTGCATAGTCCACTATTTGGCTGAAGACCAAGCTTATCCTTTCAACTACAACACAAATCCTGTTGAGGGTTTGGTTTTCTTTGCAAGCTGCAACAAGTGGAGGCTAGATCTATTCAGATCTAAGCCATTTCAGTGCTCCTTTTCAATGGAGGAGGCTTCTATTCCATTGGGAAGAGAGTATTGCACATCTTGAGCTTCATTTTCTAATCTTGGCATGTGGCCAAAAATATTCTAAACCCTACAAAGCAGTTTTGCTTCTAGATCTACATTATTCCTGTAGATGCTGTTGCAGGGTCTTTTGGCACATCATTTGGAGGACTGGTTTTCAAGTGTTGGGGATCTGCCCTTCACTTTGGAGGTCCATTGGAGGAGATCTATTTCTTGTTCATATCAGATCAGATCTGAATACTTCTGAAAATCTGAATATTTCTACAGATTTGCAAACTTAGATCTCATACCTACTTAATGTACATGGTGTAATGCTGAAAACCCTAAGGGGATTTTGAAGAGGAGCCTATATAGTGAATGGATCTGTTATAGATCTGACTTTTCATGCACTTATTTTCTCTAGATCTGAAGTGTAATAAAAAACTGTTGTAGCCTAATAAAATAAACCTGTCAAGCCTTTTTCAGTCTTATTACATGGTTGCAACCCAGCTTTTTGAGGATATTCTTCTATTGGAGACTTGTATTTCCTGTTATGCATCTCATGGGCCATCTTATACATCTATTTTGCTGCTGTAAATACATTTGAAAGGGCTCCATATTGGCCTCCTGCTTTGTATTTGATGAACTGCTATATTTTCCTGCAAATATGCTTTCTATTGTTCCATTCCCCACTTGGGACTATTACAGTGGTATCGAAGCATCATCTTGGCACAACTTGTGCTTTTAAAAAAAAAGCAATATGTCTTTTGGAAAATGAGAGCCTCTTAATGAAAAAGAGAGGTGGTATCAAAATAGAAGACACAGAAGGTTTGATTACACTGATGAGAAAGAAGACAAGGGTAAAACCCCTTTATCTGGAGAAATGAAAGGGAAGGAGATTTCAAGGCTTCTTCTTCAGACTATGCATGAGCTTAGAAGAGAAATCAAGGGAATGAAGAGGGAAAGACATGAAGGTCCCTTAAGAATATTTTCACATGAAGAAAACCCCAGTTCTTCATATGATGTGTGCAAGCACTCAACTACACAATCAGATCTACAATGTTATACTATGCCTAGATTTACTGCAAGAGAGATGGAGAAATAAGATGCACCAAAGGAGGAGAATTTGAGTGACTATCTTCAGGAGTATGAATCTCAATCTTGGAGATTCAAGCAGCACTTGAAATTCCAAGAGTTCTGCCAACTCAAGGAGGAAAGAAGATCCAACAAGCACAACAGAAGTAGAAGAGGTAGATTCTTTCTGCCAAATTTTGATGGATCCTCCACATGTACAACCAATGATTAGATAGATCATCTAGACTCATATTTGCATCTACATCAAGTTTCAGAAAAGGAAGCTCTTATAGTAACAATGCTACATATTAAAGGTAAAGCTTATGCTTGGTGGTTATTTGAATCCTTTTTATTAAGAAATGAAAATATATATTCTTGTGCAAGATTCACTAGGAGATTAGTGAAGAGATTTGATGTCAAAAAATATGAAAAATATTTGATTGAGCTAGCAAAGCATGAACATTCAAAACCCTTGCATGAGTTGGAAAGATCTATTACACCAATGCCACTTCAGATTTCTATTGAAGGGGATAAAAACTTGTCTAATACCTTTCCAAGGGCAAGATCCCCATTGCATGAAGAGATTTCTTCTCAAAAGGAAGTCATGGAGATCCCTCTTTCAAGGGAAGACCAAGATCTAAGGTCTCTCATTGATGATGAGGTATTCTAAAATATTGATGAGGAGAAAGAGAAGGCAATGACAGCATTGTCATTTCAGAAGAAGAACCATCACCAAATGGGGATGGGCATGGAGTTATTTCTTCAAGAGGAGGAGCTTTTGCATCTTTGCAAGAGGTTCCCAAGGAGCATCATGTGACAATAGTAATGGTCAGTAACACCTTGATCCAAGAAGGAGGAAGGGTGGATCAACATCCAAGGATGAGGAGCATCCACCCTTGTTTATTTCAAAGGGTTTATATTCAAAAGAAGGAGATTGATTTATGCAGCAAAGGGAGGGATACATCTGTCCACTCATTTATATAGTCTACTTCAAATTTTGATGTCTCTTTACATGGAGGCATTCCACCAGGGAGACCCGCTGATTGGAAGATGAATAAAGTGTTCTCTCAACTTAGTGCAGTAATGACATATTTGGCTAAGGAAGGATCTTTGGGAGAAGCTACCACAGCGCTGAGAACCTTTGATGGGTTCTAAGGAGAGATGACCAATTTTTTGAGTTGGACATTTCCATATCCCACATAGTTATCTGTGCTTGAAAATTATTCAGAAATCTATAACGACATGAGCATGGTGTCAAATGGCCACTATATAGTCTTGGAGAAGCAAATGATACTTCCACACATGAGAAATATTTTTGAATATGACAAGAGGGTATTAACACTCTTGCGTGCATGGGCCAAACTATGGAAGTTTTGGAAGAAAGAGACCTTTCGAAAGGAGGATGACGTCCATGCACTTAAATCTTGTCTTGGGCAAGATCAGCTACAAGAGAGGCAGCAAAGGTGGAGTGACATTACTCCAACATGTGACTTTGGAATTGAACATGTCAAAGAGGAGAGCCATGATATGACAAGAGCTTCATTTCATATTTCTACAGTGTTTTCATTGTTGGGGAGCCTAGATCCATAATGGGAATCCCAACTCTTGGTAGAATATTCCAAGAACCTCTTCACATGTAAGGTTCTTTATGGGCAAATGGAAGATAGGAGGTATAGAGTGGTTGATGGTGTCATTTATTTTCATGATATAATCTATTTGACTAGAGACTCAAAGCTCAAAGATAAAATACTATATGCAACCTATCACATCTTGCTTTCTAATACCACTGGTTTCATTAGAAGCTACCATGCTATTTTGGAGGGATTCATGTGGGAAAACTTCAAAGAGGAGATGTACTATCATATGAGAAAGTGCATGGATTATTTGGAGGGTGAGGAGAAATATAACTCTTGGGAAGAGTTATCATCACCACCTCCTTACTCATGGGGTGTGAGAGGGAGCTCATCCATGAGCCACCTCAATGTTTTAAACCAAGTGTATGGTAAAGATGGTATTTCTAAACATCATGATATATTTACTATATACTTGCATCTTCTTACCACATATGTGCAGGGCATTTCTCCAAGAAGGGGCACTCTTTCTTATTTGCTTTATGAGCTACTTGGAGCCATGAGCAATGATGATGTTGATCACTCCCTAGGAGGTTTTGGGGAGATGATGTATTCTTTTGGGTGTGCCTCATTGACACCAAACATCATACACCTTCGCCAACTATGTGAGGAGAATGGGGCAGCAAATAAGTGGTGGGAGAAACACTTGTTCTATCATATTCCATGGCAGTTAGAAGCAAAACTACGTTGGTTTCACATGAGGGATCATTGTCCTTCTCCTTTATTACACATTGGCAGCTAGCATGACTTTGATTATGATTCCATATGTTGATGATGTTCTTATCTTTGTTGGGAACATGATTGGAGGGAAGGCACATTGGTTGGATGTGTCCATTGGGAATGAAACTTCCCACATTTATTTATGCTTCAAGAGGAGGGTGGGACATTATATGGCTACTAAATTGCATCACTTGTTTCCTTATAGAAGGGGCCATATGATTGAATTATGTCTTTGGGAGAAGCCTCTCACATGGGAGGATTTTTGGCAAGACATGTTTTTCTTGGATCATACTCAGCCAACACCTAATATCCTTTACTATTTTAAAGATTTTGAGAAGCTTATGGCAGCAAGAAGTTGGTTGGATGGCCACTTATTATATCATGATTGGAGACATAAAGAAGAAGAACAACGCTGGTCTCAATTGAGGGACTCTTTTCACCATCCAATATTTCATATGACACTTAGTCCATGTTTCTTTTGGAGTCCATATGGTGATGATACTCTATTCTCTATATGCATGGAGGATTGGGCAAGGAGGCTCCCTAGAACCAATGAGGGGAATCATAAGGTTCCAAGTATCTTTTGGCTTCATGAGGACTATATTATTGCAGCCCAAGATCAACAGCTCCAAAACTATCATAAATGGAGCGAGAGACAATGTAATTTGAACAATATTACCTCTCACTTTTAGCCATGCAGCCCTTACACATTGTATAAGTAGGGGATTGGTGACTGTTTCTATGAGCTACCAAGGATGGCTCACTTTGTTTGGATGATAGCACGGAGATTGGAGTTTCTCATTGGGGTTGAAGCACCCAACATTTATCACCTCTCATGCCTTGAGGAGGCCAATGGATAGCATATAACTCTTTCCATATATCTCCCACTTCTTCATGATGAAATATGTTTGGTTCATTCACCAAAGGAAAATTTTTATTCTTGGGAGGAGACATATCCATTGGAGATTTTGCAATGTCCTTGTAGTTGCTTGAGGAAAAGAAGCATTTTGGAGGGGAGGACTGTAATATTCCTACATTAGCCTACAACTAATGGGAATATTAAAAAAAAAAAATTAACACTTAGATAGGTGAAATAGTGGGTGGAAGGAACCATAAAACTCTTTGTGGTGAATAAAACCACTTCTCATGTGAAAATGGATCCTATTTTCAACCTAATAAAGTATGCTAAGGTGTGGACAGGGGCTAAATTTTTTTGATTGGGTCAATCTTGACCAAATCTACAACATTGTCATGGAGGAGTGACCATCAATGAGGCACATCACAGTTTTAGATGGAGGTGTCTTGTGTGAAAGAAGCAATCTCATTGGAAGTGGTTTAGGGTTTGCAAGATCTTGTCTTATAAAAGGAATGGGATGGAGGCATTAGAAGGTTGTTGATGATTATCAGATTTCCGAATATATTATATGTTTAGAAATATATCTTTCTCTTGTTGTTTAGATGAGAATGAATGATGTTTAGCATTGGGTGTTCCTAGTCGGGAATCCCACCTCTTTCCTTGAGAGGACTCTTCGGAGAGTTTGTATTGCATTGTCCACTTAAGGCACAGGGTAGCTACTTCATTGAGCTACGACGCTGAGCTTGTGCAAGGTTGTTTTAGTGCCGGCAAGTGGATATTAGATCTTTGGAATCTAGTCCATCTCGGTGTCACACCAGTGGAGAGAGGGTTCTAATTACAGAAAGTATGTTGATACAAACTGTCATTTTGCCTATCTTGGCAATCCCATTGTGTTTTGGCCACCTAGCATAATATAGATCCCGAGATGTTGCATTGTTCACGCTTGTAATTGTTCTAGGGTGTTTTAGCACATCATTTGAAGTGTTTTCTGGTATTGAGATACATATCACTTTGGAAGATTTGTTGGAGGAGATCATTTTATTGTTTATATTAGATCGGATCAATTTCTGGGTACGAATATTCCGTGGAATGCATACCATCTTAGATCTCGGATCTACATCTTATACTTTGGTGTTTTTATCAAAGCCTTGAAGGGGAGTTCTTCAGGATGCCATATAGTGCAGATCTATAGATGTTTTGTGCCTGCTATATATCTGATGTGTAATATACAAAATGTTCGAGGCCAATAAAATATGGCTGACAAGGCTTTCATCTTAATATGGTTTGAGAACCTCATTTTGAGGTTAAATATTGGAATTGTGCTATGTATCACTTTATCACATGGAGCCACTTTTAACATGCCATTTTCTGCTGTGGCAGATAAACGAAGGTCTCCATATTGGCTATTTCTTCACAAAGATATGCATTCTTTTCTTATAGTCCTCATTATATTGCTACATTCAGACTGAGAATATTACACTAGTCCTTTACATTCTTGCTCCTCCTCGTCCTCTTTGAGTCTCAATTAATCCTGGATAGTCTATGTTTGATGCATTATTAATGCATGAGGCTCTGCATTGTTACTTGTGTATGATGAGTTGTTGAAGCGCAAAATTCACAATAAAATTTATGGGCAGATTTTGAATACTTTTTTACGGGATTGAGCATAAATGTGGATGATAAATGCCTTTACATATTCAAATGATACTGTTGTTGTACGATTTGATGATTAGGAAATACCAGGGAAATGGGGTTGTGTTTGGTAGTATATCCTGCAGGTATTTACTTATGCAGCAGCTCCTCACTTTGACGGGGCCCTTGCGCTCTGCCCCAAAGTGCTGTTATTAACTCCCCCACAAACACAGGCTCAGTAACTTTCTGTCCTTCATGGAATGATATGTACACCTGACCCAGGTGGGTCTCGCATGATCGCATTAGTTGAATGTCTTTGGGCTATAAAGTAAGCAATGTTGATGTTGAAATCAAATGTGGATAGTTCTTGTTATTATATACCCCATAAACATCTTGGGGTGGACATCATTTTAACTTCTATTTACAGTGACATGGGCATGCATCTATGAGGTTATCAATGATCTTTGTTGGGTGGAAACTTTTTGCTTATCGAGGTAAAAGTGTAATGAACTATCCCGTTGGTTATTTGAATTAATGAAGAAAGATGAATTAGTTTCTGATTGCATCTTTAAACCTTCTCATCGGATCCAGTGCATTCCTCCCCTTCCTTTGTTTATTCTCCAACAATTTGACAGAGTCGATCCTTGCGATTAGTTTGGAGAAGCTTAGGTCTTCTTATCCTCTTTCTGTCTATCTTTGAGTTCTTGGTGCACCTCGACCATTTGAGTAAACAGGTGTAAAGATATTTCCCTTAGGGTAGTTTGAATTTCAGTGAAGGCTGGCGCATTTGGTGTCTGTCGAGCTCATCCCAAATTGCTTCCACCCTGTCTTCAAATCTTGCTCCACATCATCATTACCTATTAAAGGCACGGGTATACGGTCGTGATCTACCTATTTGTTGTAGGTGGGACATTAATGATCTCTGCTTCTGGTGAAATGCTACGGTATTACTAGCTACTATGTATTGTGTGGTGAATACTACACAACATAGACTTTGCAGCATAGCTTTCTGTCGGTCGGACAAAAATACCCGGGGGAAGGTTAGTACAAGTGCTAGCGAAACTTGAAGAGAATAGGATGCCTTGCGTTATGATTACTGGTCTCTCTTGAATAGTTGTCTCCGCTAACATGCAAGTCCACCGCCGAGAATCCTCTTCGAGCGCCGCATCACTCCTTGGGACCGCTTGGCAATCTGTCGGGATGGTGGCAAATTTGCCCTGCTTCTTGGGGCAACCCGTCGTGGGTCCCGCTGGCTTCTGTCCCGCCATGTGGCGGGCACCTAATAAACACACCATGCCTGTTCCTCTCCTGCTTCTCACGCTCTGGCGTGTCTCTCGCTTGTTCTCTGTGTCTGTGCCCTCGCGATGTGCTCTCGACTCTCTCAGCCTCTCTAGAAGAGTTAGGCATCAGCATGTCCATTACATTTCCACTTATTCATGTGTCTTTCTGTGGGTCTTCCCCATTACGGGTTTAAGCTTCCATCTGGGATTTTGGAAAGGCATTAGTCCCTAAATGAGTTAATCATGTTTTCAACTTTCATATTGTATTCGTATATGGCTTTAAAATGTTGATAGTGAAACATGGTCTTCGTGTACCCCTCCAAAAGTGGTCTACACCCAAAAAGTCTCTTTTGCTCGGGTTAAATGTGTCTGGTTTGTATAATCTTGTAGTTAGGTTTGTATGTATCCATTGCGTAAGGATGACACAATACTCAGGAAGTGATGATGGGTGTTGTAGCTTTATTATGGATGCGGGGGAATACTATGAAAATTTCGTACAAATCACTCGTTGAATCATAACGTAGGAAAACATTTTCAACATTTTCTGTGGTCGGAGCTTTGCTTGTTGCGATATGAACTAATCTGCTGATTATCCCACCGATTCGTAATTATCTTTCATAGATCATAGTACCATCATCTTGTTTGATTAATTTTTTTAGGTTACCTTTCTTGGCTCTAAGCCATTTGGAAAAAAAGGCTTCAGGCAGATGGGGTTTAGAACGTAGAGCATTAAGTTGTTGTAACAAATTCTAGGAAAAGCACTTGAGCATTTTCACCTTTGCCCAAGAGAGCAAGGGTCTCATAAGGCATGTTTGGCGCCTTCTGAGATTGAAATCTACAACTTTAATAAGCAAGGATCACTAACGGCTAATCGGGAACATTCTAGTATTATAGAACATATTCATCGGTTATGAATCGAGATACAAGTTAATACGTTTAACAATAAAAATACGGAAACATCTGGTGAAATATCGTTCCAGCTACAAAACTATTGTCCCCTTCTCCCCATATCCCACAACTCATGGTGATATGTTTATATTAATTCATTATACTATTATATTATATAAAGTTCTGTTCTGCTATCACAAATTTGTGGGAGCTCCGCAGACTCCGGGGATACCAAAAAAACTCTCTCCCTACAGAAAAATCTCTTTTACTTTATGTCTATCTTAATAGTGGCTTTGCCCCCGATTATTCACCTTCTTCTGTCAAATGATGTTTCTACTAGCTTCTCCTTATAATACTGGTGTTCTACTTGTGGGAAGGTGTACATTTATTAATCTTATTTACTTATTAAATACTGTTTTACACTATACTGTTTATGGGTTATACCTGCGCCAGCTCTTCATTTCTAATGGTTCTCCACCACTTTCTTTCCTGGCTCTGGAATTCCCACAACTCAAGGTGTGGATTTTCAAAACAAAGGCCCCAACACTGCGGCGTTGGTCACTGGAAATTCTTGGCAAGCCACACCTAGAATTATAACCAGCCCCCCGTTTGTCTACACATGTGTCTTTCCTTTATACTTTTCTCGTCGAAATAATGACCATGTGATCTAGTGTGAATCGATGGCTACAAGATTAAATAAATTTGATACGAGCTTAAGACAATTTCATCACATGTTTTATTAATTACTTTAATAAATTAATTTTCTAAATTTATTTTAGGGTCCATAATTAAAGTATTAATTAATTATTTATATCCCAAAAAATTGATGAAATTTACCAAATCCCCTTTACGGGTCTTGGAGATCATGCCTGGTCCTCCCACAAGTTGGGAGCTGGAAGCATGGTGCTACCCCAGACTCAAGAAAAGTCAACATGGTGCATAAAGCTACAAATCTCAACACTCCTCTTAGCAGGAAGTGCACCAACATAATCTCCCATCATCGGCGCAGCGCTACTTTATAGTGATCAACTTTCACTTGTCTGTACGATAAACCCCTGCTATCTGTTCCTCTGCTCTCATCTAAGCAAAGGCTCAACAATTCTTAGGGATTCTCCCTTTTAATTTTGAATCCCTCTAAGCCTATGCAATCTCCCGCGACTCAACTTTATGTGATCCCGTGTCCACCCAAGGTCATTCGGTGGGTCATGTGAGCATCATCACACCCAACCCAATCACAAAGAACTCATCCTCCTGGGTCCAAACCCCAACACACATGCACATCCCTCCCAACTGGATACACATCACGATCAATATAATAAACACCGCAATATCACATTCATCTCACGGCAGAAACAATCTTGATGGTGGCTATGACCAAAAGCAATCCTCGAGTTGTCCCAGTCCATGGGAAATGAAAAAGAAGTCCATAATCACTTTGTGTACAACAAACCTCATGCAACAAACTCACACCAATCACTAGAACTCCCGGCCAGTCTTTCTGTGAAACCGGTCAATACCATCTCCATGTCTTAATTGTGATCCTTTTATCACGTGATCTGAACAATCTCAACTCCCATGACTTCTTTTATTGCACACTTTGATTCATGACCTTGTCAATGTAACAAGCACCATGTTTTTCCATAATACTTGGGCCAAGTTAATTCCTAATATGATAGTACAGTGTTCTGAAAATACCTATGTTTCACAGAATATAAACAAAAATAAGCCAACACCCTTTTTATTATATACATTTTTTTACTGATTTTAATAGCAACTTTGTTGTGTAAAATTTTTAATACGATGGTCTAGGGCTCCCACGTAAGGGGATGGCAGCTCATAAATCCTTCGTGTTGTTACCTGGCTTGGGACTTAGTGTCAGCAACTATGACAGCAAACTTCCCCAAACAAGATATAGCAATCCTTTGGATGATGTGGTAGCTCTTTCATCCCCTCTTGGTTGTGTACGGGATAAATAAGGGATTTTAGAGCCTAAAATGGGCCTCCTAGGGAAATTATAAAATAATAGTGGAAATAATAAAAATAATATTGGTTACATGTCAGAATTTAGAGGAAAAACTATGTAAAATATTTTTTCAACTCATATTTTTCAGCTTATCTCCCTATGGGTTTACTCAAATTTCGAGTGAGAACACTGTTGGATGCATATTTGATTTATCATCCAAGGAGTGTTGAGATTGCAACAAGATGATAAGCTTAGTGGAGAGAAAAGTCGCCTTCACTAAGTGGAATCATGAGCTATTTTGACGCAAAAGTCTATTTTTAGACATATGGATCATGTTCGCAGTGCCGGATGCTATTTGTGGATGTTGGGTAAGTCGGGAAAAATAGATGGAATTTTATTTTTTAGACATCTTTAGGCGGGAATCTATTTTTAGATTTCTGATTAAAAATAGATATAAAATATTGATAGCTCTTAATAATAATGACTCTAAACATTATCTTATTCTCTTGGAAGCACTTTAGTTAAGAGCTATAGATACTTCTGGGAGGGCGACGGAAAGATTACGCTGTTCACAAGGGTTAAGTGGAACTGTTATGGATACTTCGATTCAGAACTCATGTATGACGAGTTGCAGGTGGAATTGATTACAGGGAAGTTAGTGGAGTTGTATTCGGTTTAACTAATCTAAACATAGTTGAGCTATTTGTGATGGGTTTAACTAGTCGTTGATACAATTAGTGAGAGTGAATATTAATTAATCATTAATTAATTTATCGTTATATAACTCCATAAAATGTAACTAAAGGTCGCACTAGGTTGACTTTGGTGGACGGTTCGGTGGAGACTGAGCTACGAAATGTGAAAGAGCGAGGTTAACTATCGATTGTGACTATCTGTTGGCTATTTGCATTTCGAATATCGGTGGATTAGCCCATGAGGGATTGCGCCATTCAAGCCGAGGTGGTTTGTCACATTTAATGGCGGCCATCCCATAGCATTGTATTCAGTGGCTGTCAGTGGCAAAGATTGGAGCATGTGTTTTAGATCTGGCTTGGACAAGCAACAGCAATTGGAGGTGATGTTTGAGAGCTTGTGAGGAGCTTTGTACTATAATTGTTATGATCTCTATGACGTATAATATCTGGGTAATTAGAGTTTTAAACACAGCTTTCCATAAAATACAAATGTTCTGTCTTAACGATTTTTGTGGTTTTAATGTACTTTTCCAATTGATTTCTTCACATAGAATGAATACATTAGTGAGGTCATATTATGCATGAAGCTAAATAGTGTGTGATCGAGAGAATCTCGGTAGATAATATAGATTTTCAGAATTTCTGCAAGGAGTACCCATGTTTCATACTTTCCTGGACCCTTCCATGAAAAACAATACTTACTGAAAAACATGATTGCAATCACATTTTTAGTGTATTTCTCATTTTCATGTGGGGTCATGGTCTCTCGGCATGGGCCACTCATTGGATGAGGAATTAATTTTTCTCTTCATGGTGCTCACTCGCATTGAGTAAACCTTTAGGGAGATAAGGTAAAATACCATTAGCTTGTTTTATTGTTTATTATTTTTTCTGTCTTCTTTTACCTGGTGGTAGATGCTTCTGTCATTGTTATGATCATCTTGAATCCCATTGGTTCTTATAATTTTATTTTAGTTGGGTGCTATTAGGAGGCTCATTTTGGACACTAATTCTCTAATAACACCACCGGATCATGGGCTCTGCTAACCACCTTCTCTTCTCAATGTCTGGCGATGTTTTAGGTCACACAGGAAAAGACTCTTATACGCACGTGAGCGTTCATCAATGCAGAGCGGTCTTGGCTGGGGTTGTTGGCTCTCAACACCCTCTTGTTCTGTCCTTTGGGACTTCTTTCCCACTAGGCTGGCTCTCTTCAGTCCTTGAAGGAAAAAAACTCACCCAGTTTACTTGCTGAGCATTCTTATTCCTACTGCTTTCAAGTGAAGACACAATTGGTGTGGAGGGATACTTGGTGTTCGGGTGCAACAGATGCCTTCTCCTCAAAAATCTAGGGTTGATGTAATGCGGTGATCATTGATCTCTCTTCCTTTGTCCTTAAGTATTAGTCTGAGAACTTCAAAAATACACCCCGCTATACAATGCTAATTCATGTCAGCTTAATTCTGAAATTTCTAAGATACTTTCTTCTTCCTCCAACACCATCGATGTCAAATATCTCAGACGGAACCTCATCGCTGTGAGGCTCAAAAGGTTACTTTATATTATAGGCTCTCCTCATATCCACATAATGAACAACCAATCCTGGTCTGGTGCTGATTCAGCTATAACTCTCGTCAATCAAAAACTATTTTCCTAATCAACTCAAAAAACTCAAAATTGTCTTTGTGCTTGGGGATTTGCGACCTAGATTAGGTTTGTTTCTAGGCCTCTCGGCCCTCCCAAAAGGTGTGATGTCTAGCTGCAATCTGTTAAATTCCTGTTTAAAAATAGAGATAAGAAACTTCAATAACGCCACAAAACCTTCCACATATTTTATCTATAGCCTCGACTTCTTGCTTACATGTCACATGACCCTCGCTTCGATCTTCATCGAAGACGATATCCTTTCAACCTTTGCTTGAAGTTCCTATCCGTTTACTTTAAATCAAGAATAATTTGTGATGTGTTTCACCTTAGATAGTGCTCAATGGCGGTATATTTATGCACTTCATTTATGTATGCTTCTCTTAGGGTGATGTCCTTCCATCGGAGGGGCACCTTATATGGCTGAGCTTCGGTCTGAGACGATTCACACCACACATAACATATAAAGGTGTGTCTCTCATCTCCATAAGAAACTTATGATGGACATTTCAATTCTACTTCGATCCTCCCAGGATGCTTTATCATCTCCGATTCCATACGTAAATATCCTGTGTTTTTGTTCCACCTTTGGGTACAAAACCTAAACGGGTTCTTCATACCTACGTGACATGTAAACCAATTCCTCCATAACCCTCTAGCCTACTGGGTTTGTGGTATCTACCAAGCTACAAAATCTCAACAACCATTCCTCACCAATAATATAATATGGTGTAATAGGGTAAGTTCGATACGGTACGGCTCTCGGGTAATTCTGTCTAGGGTTTATTTTCATGAAATTTAATTTTATCTTTTCCTTGTTTAAATGTTGTTACCCATCACACATTCAAAAAATATTCGTGTCCATTACAACAACCCAAAAATCAATACACCGTCACAAAAAAAATAAAAAAATGGATCTTCTGCATAGTAGTGCACATTGGTTTCTACCACCAGAATTGTCTTTGCGAATTTTCTATCTTCATAAATATGAGGCTTTTGGTTGATGGCATATTTATGTATTATGAATCCACAATTTTGATCACCTTTCTTTATAAAGGATCAAAGATTAGCTATAGGCACTACCTTAAGGGTTGTAAATCAATTTCTTTTGTTCTTACATTGTTTAGGGCTCCTTGAAACCCACTTAATCATTGATAAATTTCTTGTAACTACATTTTTGGATCCATTAGGAAATTTTGAGGTATAAAATGGGCCTCCTAAGGGAAAATAATAAAATAATATTGGAAATAATAAATAATATTATCGATTACATCATAAATTTGGAAAAAAGAAAAACTACTGGGCTAAATATTTTCAACTTATCTCCTATGGGTTTAACAAATTTTAGGTGAGAACACTTGTTGGACGCTGGAGCACATGATTCCCTCTCAAAAGGTACATCTTGCATATAAATGCGTTCTTGCTATGTCGTAAGTAATCGCAGAAAAAACGGTGTGACTCTTGTTTACATCAACGCTGCATTTTTCGTATAGAAGGGTCTGTCAAAAGTATGAAACACTTCAGAATTGCTCACGAAACAGCGAAATTAAATTTTGCGTCAACAAGTACTCTGTAAATTTCGATAAACTCTCGAGGATAAATTGAAAAATACAAGTTAAAAAATAATTTTTTATTGGCACTATTATTTTTAAAGAATTTAACTTTATATATAACCTTAAAAATGGCGAATCATCACAGATGACATCATCTCTGTGTGGAATCTCCTTGGTTTTATAAAGTTTCTTTTAGTTGTACATTTTTCTTCAAGGCTGACCTGACCTCAAAAAAAGTTATGACGATCTCTTTTCTTTCCGAACTTTCTTTCACGACATATTTTAGACCTCAAGACCTTAATGATCCTTTCTTTTATTTGTTTTCTCTAGATTTATCGACATATAAAGGATATTTTCTAGTGGCATCATAAAACAGGAAATTTTCTATATTTATCTTCTACCTGAATATTTATAGCGCAATCACAAATTTTTTACAACCATGAAGCTGAGCACTGGGCCATCTGTACTGAGTTCAGAATAACTGTGGTCCATGGTGCACTATTGGTTTTTCAATAGATCTTAGATCTAATTCATTTTTCATATAATACATATAAAGATTGCAAGTTTCTTGTGAATCCTATCAATTTCGGATGTTATGAACCCATCTTCAACATACATGTGGAGATATTCGTTATGTTTTTAAATGGTTATAGTAGATGCTTTTAGTTTATTATGATATGGAGTATATTTTTGAACAATAGGTTAGTTGACAATCAGTATTTACAAGGATATGAAAACCTGCTTTCAGAGGAATCTGATATTTCGATGATATACGGTACACTATATTTACTCTTATAATCATGAGATTTGTATTAATAATTTTTATAAATGATTTAATGGATGACAAATTCAAGATAATTCAAAGGATGTACTATTTTTAAAAAGCATCATTCAAGCAGCACTGAGGAAATCAAGATTGTGAAAATTCCTTAAACTTGCTCTAAATGGAATTAATTATTCTGCTTATAGTCAAATTTATCATTTCAGGTTATACGAATTAATAAAATTGATTTCTTCATATAAAAAATAAATACTGGAAAAAAAATGAACTGATAAATGCCAGCACACACACATAAAATAGCAGTCCTTTTGAATGATAATAGAAAAACTACATATACGAGAAAAATCGTTATATATATTGAGGGGATTTTGTTATTATACGACGATGAATTAGGTACAATGGGCTTAGATTGGATGTCCAAACTATAAAAAAGATCGACAAAAATGCTGGGAAAGAATAATTCCCTCCCTCCATAAGTAAACATAACTATACGAAATCTGCTTGGAAGTCACCTACGGCAAGGTGGCGAATCCGTCTCCCAGCAGTCATGAGTTGTTAAAAATATTACTTGAACACGTGCGTACGTATAGAAACCATGTGGCCTTGTTATTGCGACAAAAAAACACTATAAAATTTACCTACTGTGGTTTTGGAGCTTAATGTGGATCTGGCAATTGATGTTCAGTGATCACTTTGATGATCAAAAGTCACTGCCACATGTAATTTGTGAGATGATGACCACATTATTTTACGCGAGCTTGAAAAACAATGAAAAATCTATCAAAAAAAAGTACGTAGCAATGTTCAAACCATATTCGATAGTCGATGCCTACTAATGGCAGGTCCCTCGTTACCCAGCTGGGTTTGTACTTCCATTTTGGTGAGTTTTCTAAATTATCCTGCAACATGCACCTTCATTTTCGCGAGTGTCATTTCATGTTTCGTTGTCGCTTTTCATCTAATTTCACTTTAATTGTCTCATTTTCATATTTCTGTTTGCTAACAATAATAGCGCATAAATATTTAGATTTACGTATCTGGTCTTTCCCATTTTCCTTCTATGGTAAATGTCGTCTTCTGTTGTTGTTCTTTCTTCAAAATATGTCAGCAGCTTGTTGTTCAAAATTATATTTCGTGACGGTGTTGTCATACGTGTAAACATCGTGTTATACGAGACGTCCTCCGCTGCGGTTCGTTCATCCGCTCAGGACAAGCACACCCCCTTGACCAACAAAATGGTTCTTCCTCCGGGACGCGCATGCTTGTTAGAGTGTGCAAAAGCTGGGACCTTGGCCTTAAATTTACTTAATTCAGCCTCCAACTAGCCTATTTTGCCTGCCATGATCTTTGAGTTCAAGCTCGCCCTTCGAGCTCTCCTGTGCACAATTTCTGATCATATAGTCTTCTATTGCTCCCCACTGCTTCTTGCCATAATTTTTGAAACGATGCCAAAACCCTTGACGCTATGGTGAGGTCCTGGCTTTCTACCCATGATTTTCTCTCCAATCGCTTTGAGCGCGCATTGTACGGGTCTCAGAAACAAGCTGTACATTAATTGGGGCGCAGGGGCTGGGGATGCGGGAAGCTTTCTTCCCTCATCTGTTGTGAAGAAGGATCCTTCGTTAAATGGTCGGCTTGTGCACCACTATTATGAGGGTTGCTCAGTTTATTTCCATACTCTATCATGCTATGGGAGAATGATGACAAAGAAGGAGATGGACAAGGGACATGCTAGAATAAACCCTGAGGAAGATGAGAAATAATGATCACACAGGAAAGCTAAATGAAGGTGTGGAACTTATGAGAGATGGAATATCAAGACCACATTGAGGACTGTATCTTTAAGTCACAAGGAGAGAAAGGATACACATCATCTTTCAAGGCAAAAACAAAACATGTATGAAAAGCATTAGGGAATTTTGAGGTGTGTGTACACCTCTCCCCAAAGAAATAATAAAATAATAGTTATATTAAATAAATAATGTTTATAAATTTAACGATTTACTTTTCTGATACATATAACAATTGTTTGATTGAATGGAGTGCTTAAAATAAAAATTAATAAAATAATTGTATTAATGTGACTATAAATAACATTGATTTACAGAAAAGAAAAGTAATAAATATATATTTGATACACATCTATTATTTATTATTTGCTAGTTAAATAAATTATAAATATAAATTCTAATATAATTTTAGGTATATAATATACTATGATACAATTTATATTATTATTAATTTATATAATAATATGTAATTAATATCTTTACAAAAAATAATATAATATAGTATAATAAGTATAATATATTATTTTTTATTAATTTTTTTATTATATTACATATTGAATTATTGATTTGATTTATAACTTATAAGAAAAAATAATATATAATACAAAATAATTAATATATATTCAACATTTAGGTATTTTCTATTATATAATAATATATAATAATATAATCAATGAAATTATTTAGTTATTTAAATGAAAAAATATTGAAGCAGTTTAATTGTGTATAAAATCTTTGGTAAAAGTACATTCAAGAAGATTTCGACGTTTTAGACTCCATAATGGTTAATGTCATCGGAACAAGATGAAAATCTGGTCTAAACGATTTTAAGTAGATAGGAAACTGTGTAGCCGTTTGTAAATAATACTGGATAATTTGACCTGAAAAAGAACTAAAAGAACAAACTAAAAGGATTGAATTATATGTTTAATAATATTTATTACATTGAAATTTTAGACTTTCTTAAACTATGTTGAACCTAATATTATAACATAAAACCTAAGCATACCTTTTTCCTTTAATTTATATCTTTGTATAATTATTAATATTATAATAATATTATTTATAATTGATTTATGTAAAATTACAAGGTTACTTTTTATTTATCATATGATTTATGTATAATATATATATACATAGATATTAACTACAATTAATTTAAATTATAATATTAAATAAAATGAATGAATATATATTTCTAAAAATAAATATATGAAAATATACAAATCTATTTATTGAAAAGTATTTTAAAGACAAGGAATTATGTAAGATTCTATGCATTGTTTCTTTCAAAAAATATGGATATACATGGTTAACTGAGTTTTATCTACCATTAAGAATGTATGTAAGTAAGTACCTTTAACTCTTGAAAAACATTTTATAAACTGTTGGAATGATGTGTTCCCTAAATACTCATTGTTTCTCTATAAGTGAATTTTAGTTGTACATTTTCCTTGGGAGAGCCCACTTTAGACATCATCAAAGTTTCCTAATGAATGACTGACATTGCTAAGTCATCATATGATCATATTTATCGGTGTCATATAAGGTTATTTTCTACATTGTTTGTGGAATATATAGGTATATTGAAGAAATATAGTAAAATGGAAGCCCCAAGAATCAACTATGTAATGTATAAAAGAATTCTAATGAGGTAAATTCATGAGGAAATTAAACAATCTTGAGGGTAGTCCAAGAGTCACAAGGGAGAGGGAAAGATCACTACATTTTTATATGTATGCCCTCACGGTATGTACAAGTACCGGGACTTTCTCCTTGGCTCCTCTCTGTCCTGATGAGAGATAAGATAGTTCTTTTGGGGGAGTAGTGAGTGGCTCCAGCACTCCATGTTGACTGGTGGTGTTTATTGTATACATGTGTCTTGGGACTTTTACTTAATGCAGGAGCACGATGGCCAACACATTCTCATCTTTTGGGATTTTCTCATTATTAATTCATTTGGTTTTCATTTGTACTAAAATGGTTGAAATATTATGGTTTTTAGTTCTTATCCTTATTGAGAATGTCTTGTAATAGTTATATCAGTTTTCCTCTTTGTGGTGATACCAGGGATGTCGAGCATAAATTTCCTTTTTTTTGTGTTGGTGTCTTGGAATGTATTGTCTTGCTGTGGACTATCTAGTTATATGAATCATGTGTTTGTGTGTGTCTCTACTAGAGGTGGTAATATTACCTCTCTCTTAGGGGCTCACATTTATCCCTCTCCACGATGAGGCTGACACACCTGTGGTGCTCACTAGGCCCACCCTTGCCTTTTACTTTCGAAAGGCACAAATACATTCCTCTCTATTAGTAGACGGGGTCCTGGTCTGTTTGTTTTTTTGATATTTTTTGTAATATTAGTTGTGCTGAGGGGATTTAGGGTGGGTCAAAACCCCTCATGAATTTTAATGGGTTAAAAAGGGTGAAACAGTATGCATAAAATAGGTTGCAGGACACCAGGTAAACGTAGGCTAATAATAGTATAAATAGATTTCTATATGAGTCCTAAAGTAGTTGCAAATACGAATGTTGATGTTCTGATAAAACTTGGTGATGTTTTAAGTTATAAGGTAGAAGGCTCTTCTTGGATTTGTGCGTGGAGACCTTAGTCACAAACATGTGGTTCCCCACATTGGTTGTGTGTGCGCGAGTTTTGATGTGTGGGGCCTTGTTATTGATAAAGGAATATTGTATACATATATTTAGTTCTATATACATATATTGTTATGTTATGAATGTTTGTATAAATTTAAAGGTTGTGTATTATATGATAGATACAACACTGTGTGTGCAGGTTTATATGAATGATTAATGGATGGATCTAATGATATATTATTTATGATATTTCTTGTTAAAAGTTATTACTTGAATTCTAAGATGTTAGTAACTTCAGGAAGGTATTACATATTTGACCTAAAATATGTTTATGAGTTTCTGATTGGTAGCTATGCTGGCTTTATTTTATGCGTTACTGGATTTTAAGGCACCACATCATTGAAACTTGTCTCGGTGTGACATAGTTGCTGTCCCCCATCTTACTTGAGTGAGACTTTGACTTCATGATAGGTCATTCTTTGTGAGCCACATTCGTAAGAAGGTTTTGTTGGTTAACACTCAACCTAGAACCTAGGTGTGGACAACAAGACAACAAATGGTTCCATTGCAGGTGTGGAAGATTACAGGAAGTGATAATGAAAGGTCATTGCTTGTATTAAAGCTTGAACTTGAAAGTGATTTGAAAAAACGATTCAAGAATTTTCCTAAAGAAAACGGAAATGGAAATTTGTCTGCTTTGAGGAGTGGAATGTGGCAATGTCTTCTTCAGTGCAGATCTTCTTCTTTTCACATGAAATACAGAGTAGTTGGCAGGTTATTAAATTCTAAAACTCATGGAAGAATGATGGTCATCGTTAGGCCCTAAAACTAGTCAATAGTTGGAAAGTGAGTAATTCCATTATGATATAGAATCTTCAGGTTGACAAAATATTGGTAGGAGTTTGTAATAGAGTTTTTAGGCCAGGGGTTTGTGTCTCTCTCTGAAAGGGGTTTTTCAAAAGTTGAGGGTAAGTTCTCGGCATATGCCTATTTGATTAAAATTTTCTTCACTGAAAAATTATTTTGTGCGGCCACACAAGTAGACATTTGGTTAGAGTGAAGGCCTGTGATGGTAATGCTATTAGTTAGTGAGAGGGATAGATGCGCTGTGATATACGAGAAAACACGCAGTATAAATAGGTGTGACTATGCAACGATGCGCCCTCTTGCTACCTTCACCATCGGGTCGCGCCCGGAGGTAAGAATATATACCCCTCCACACCCCCCACCCTCTGGGGTGTAGTTGCGCATGTAAATTTACACATTTAAGGTGCGATGAGGATATGGATAATTGGGTTTGCGTAAACGAATGCGGTGTGGAGGCTGCCTTCGAAATGTCGTACGGATGGTCAAAGAGTGCAACTAGCTGCAACCTTTAGAAAGATAAATGATTAGAATTGGTTCGCAGGATATCTTGCTACGACATGTGGATCCCCAGGATTAAAAGTCAAGATGCCCTAACACGGTGATTTCGAAAATAAAAATGTTGTTACTCAATACGTAACAAGTAAAGATTGTTAACGGGGCCTACGAATCAAGTTTGAAAGAAATTTCGACCATTGTGTCGGAGGTTTGCTTACCGATGATAAGAAACATGAGAATGGTTCTAACACGCTGTTCCATATCTAAATGGTATATAGGTGGAAAAAGGATGGTTACGCGAGCCTGAAATTTGTGAAAGTTAGAAAGGCTGGCGAGGATGATGCTCGATTTGGGCCATTGTGAATTGAAGCTAATTACGAAGGTATGTAGAAATTCGAAATTTAGAAAGGGCGGGAACCGAAAGAGGTTAGTGCGGTGTCTGAATGTGTACGCCCGCAAAAGAACTATCAGACACTCTCTTTGTGGGTTCTGCTCTTGGGAGTTCGGGTGATTCCGTAACCGGATGTGTGAGGCCTAGTGCCCCCACTGTATTGCCTTGATTGTGGGTGTTTGGGGTGACATGAGTACAAACACACACATGGTTGAACTATGTGGGCAGAAAACGTGGTGGAATTCTTCTCTTGTTCGGTGCGGTGAGCACAGGCGCTGGCGTGGATGATGATCGACGAGAAAAGCAGCATAGAGTGTAGGCGAGCCCTTCATCGCAGGCATCTCTCTAGGCAGGAGGGATCCCCAACGAGAATGAAGGTCTCAGCGAGCTCGAGGGGGGAACAACGGAGATTTTACAAGTTTGTGGAGGCAAGCAAACTATGCACGACAACGCTGAACCTAACGACAATGTAAAGTGTATGCAGGCAATTTGGTCATGTAATTGAAAGATTTTCTATGTTAATAGCTAAAATGTGGGAAAATGGGCGGGCACTATTTTAACATCCCAGTTAGTTTAAGGTTGAACCATGTGATGATGGTCCAACTTTAAATGAAATTAATAAAGGTGATATTGCCGGAGAGAAAAAGGGGAAAATGCGCCTGAGCCATTGATCGAAAGGCGCTCCAAAGCAGAAAGGAAACTCAACCTGCAAAAAGAAAAGAAAAAATAAACTTCCCCTTGAGGCCATAATGGGTTGTTGAAGGCAGAGCATCACGTCAGGACTCCATGGAACCAAAACACAGCAGTGGGGGTCAACCATTCCTACAAGCACATTAAACTAGCACAATCAAAAAGGCATTAGATAATCTCAGAGCCACAGTGAAATCTATGCGAGGAAAAAGAGTCTGCTGAACACTGCGTAAAGTGTGAACAAGGTTTCTAAGAAGAATAAGGGGGCGGTAGGAGATACGGAAGCTATGTAGATTGGTGACTGAGATGGATCGGGTCATCTTGGATCTAGGGTGCGATGCAAATGTCCTACCTAAGAAAACAGTGAAGATGAGAGAGCAAGGATTGTGACAGATCCTGTTCAACGTTTGATGCAGCTAATCAACAAAATATCATTTTCATGGAGAGAGCTTCCCGAGTTGTGGCCAGACATTGATGGAGTGAAAGATATGTGGAATTTCAGAAATGACAAATTGTGGATGATGCAAACCCTACCTTGTCTTGTGCCTTAGGATTGGATTGGGACATTGATGTGGGATGCATCATTAATTTTAGGCATAGTCTGAATTTTGAGAATAATGGCTGACGAATGATAGTTCATGGATCATGAGAGAATGATGAAGACAGTCGTGAAGGGGTGAGTTTTTACTATATCTGAAATGGCTAACGTGGAGCCGAAGAAGCGGTCAACTACAATTGATGGCATGTTGGTTAGGAGAGATGGCTCCTATTTTCCGATTACGATGACGAAATGAGCCAGCGGCCCCAGTTACCGATATTCTGTCTTTGTGCTACTTTAAAATCACAAAAAAAGACACAGTGCATCTCCTCCAAGGGAAGAAAATGTGCTACCCTGGCACAGTGGATTACAGTAGTGTCGTGTGTTTTTGGAAAGCATTAGAAGAAGTGGCCTAGAGAACGAAGGGTTCTATGCACTTGATTTGGCTATGTACGCAACTCGGAAAGCAACGTTGATGGAGCGCATGAGAAATTTACGGTGCAGGAGGATTGTAGAAAAATTATGATGTTGCACTTTGAACCTCCAACCACTCCCCCACCAATGGGGTTTCTGGTCGGGGCAATATGTGCAAGCCTGGACATGTGGATGGGGGTATGGATGAAAAGAGTGAGCTCATAGGTTTTTCCACTCATTGGGGCACGGTACCCACAACCTGGTATCTAGAAGTCGAGCTTCAATGAGGTATAAAAGACTGGTTTACAATGAAAAAGGATTTCTTTGCAACCTTTGGCTTAGTTGAAACCAAGTGGATGAAGCCACAAGACATAGGCTACGTATTTAGTGAATCCCAGGCCAAAAGAGTGTGCGTGTTTCGGCACCAGGATGCGGGATACAGGAACGCCGTCAAATCACAGAAACCTATCAATCAAGGATAATGAAGGTGACAGGGAATGTTAATACCCGAGAAGTTTGAAAAGCGCGCGGGTGCGAGCATTAGAGATGGTGGATATTTCTAAACATAAATTGAAGAAGTCAACATTAGAATGACGACCCAAGTTGGCCAAAGATGAGATGCGGGAGGTCTGCATGAAATATTGCAAAGATGGTGATAGAATCAATATTTGTTTCCTATAAAAGTTCTTAGAGCTTAAAGGAATTGGGACTTGGGTGTGGCAGAATCACCGAAACAGGATATTATTACCTTGTCGAAAACGCCCATATCGATTAAACCCAATAAGCATAAATTGTGGGTATCATTGAATCGGGTTGAGAGTTTGATTGGTGGCCCGATGGTGATTGAGAAGAAAAATACCAAAGGAGAAATAAGGATTTGTGTATATATACGCACAAGTTGAATATGCCTATGTACATGACTCTGTTCTACTCCGTTTTCTAATGAAATATTAGATAATGTGGGAGGGCAAAATATTATTCATTTAACGATGGATGTTTGGGGTATCATCGGATCGATTGCGGAAAACTGTGACAGAGACCACCTTCGCCCTTTGAATGGGGTTCCTTACGATATCTTTTGTACTCATACCATTTATGAATTGAAGAATGCTTTGCCATCTTCTTGTGCATCGTAGTGGATGTGTTTGAGAATTCATGCATAAATTCTTGAGGTATATTTTGATGGTGGACAATATTTGGTTTTGTAATAAAGAAACGTATTAATAAAATTTGTGTGATATTTCGACACCTATAAGGCACCCTTATTCTCTCAACCGAAGAAGTGTATATTCGTACTCTTGGGATTTTTGGGGCATATAGTATGTCGGCAAGGATTGATGGTAGACCTTGAATCGCATTTATCATCAAATTAGAAGTTCCTACCAATGAGAAACAACTATGTAATCTAGGACACATGATTGACAAAGAAGTTTATAAAGGATATGCTCTAATCTATCTTCGCCAATGGAGAAATTGCTAAAGAAGGATGTAGCATTTTTTTGGGATGACGAGTAGAAGAACTTTGAAGATTCTAAGGGAGAAAATGATCTTTACTTGCTGATATTTGAATGGTCTGAGTTTTTCATGTGCATGTAGATCCTCTGATATAACACCCAAAGAAGGAGACATTGATCACGGTATATTTTCTAGTAAGGCTCCAGTAAGGGTGAAACTGCTGACGACAGAAAGGAAGGATTGGCCATGGTATCGCGTTGCAAAAATACGGACACTATCTCACAGGAGGGAATTTCTAAATGTTCTAACGAGTCATTTTTTCTTTGAAATACCCTAATTGATAAGCACAGCTGTGTTGGGGGAAGATATGAGATGGGCATTTACTTTCGAAGTATATGACTTTGAGATTATGTGAATCCTGGGCGAATGCGGGCTGATGTCTATTACTCGAATTGAGAATGGGGAAGAACAAACAATAACGGAGAGGGTTACAGTGCACAAATCTTCGCTATCAAGTTGATTGATAGGCACTTTTCTAATATTATCCATCTTACGACCACGGGAACAGTAATAACGAATAATCGGTCCAAAAATAAGGAGTTGGTTGCACGCGTAACATGTTTACCCCTAATTGTGGGTCCAATTGTATAAGTTAGGGCAAGTATTAAGAAGATGTATTGGTATGAAGACATGATGTCTTGGTGAGGCTCTGTGGAGGAGTGGCGAGAAGCCACTATCTTGGGCGTCCTTGCAAGAGAAAGTGTTGTGTGCGGGTTATAGTGGCCCATAGTACATAGTGATGCCTCGGACGTGTTGTCGGGCACGTGCATGTCGGAAACGAAGCCTCGTGTGAGGGTGGAAATGCCCTTACTGACCATAGATGACCTTGCAGGCATTTTGAAAAAAAATGGGTTATAGATTTTGTTGGACCAATCAACCCTACGGAAAGAAGGCTAAGGACGATATCATTAACGAGCGATTGTAACCGAGTGGAGGAGAAGGTCGAAAGGCGGGTCACGGACATGAACGAAGATACTATTATACACTTAATCTTTGAACGCACATTTTATCAGGTTTGGATGCAGAAGATTGTGATGGTAAGTGCGCACATGCAAGAAACAATCAAAGCTTTGACAGAAAAATTCAGATCCATAGAAAGTACATATCAACCTACAAGAAAATGGTAGCAGTGAAATATTTCAACAAGATCTTGGAAAACACGCTCCTGGTATCTGCAGAACATCATTTAAGATGATTGGGACATACGCATCCTTCTGTATTGTGGGCTTATAGAACAACACTGAAAAAAAATTTGTGTGGAAAAACACCATGGGGATGGTGGAAGCCATCATGCGGAGAATGGACATATATTGTCCCAAACGCTGCATGGCTATTTCAATAATATGAGTAGAACATTATATAGAGAAATGGTTGCTGACATTGTATAGAATACATAGATAATTCTGTTCTATCTTCCACCGGCTTCACGGCACATAAAAAGAAAAAAAAGCGAGCACATCAGCATGAGAAGGTGTTCAAGGAGGAAGACTTGGTTTTGCTATGTGATAGTCGGTTTACGCTACTGAGGAAGTTTAGAAAACGTGGTTGGGGCCATGGCCGCCAAGGAGATCATGGATGGTGGTGCGGTGCGCTTGGCCTGTTGCGTGGAGAGAACCTTCTTTGAGTAATTCAATGGAAAGCACGAGCCCGTCTAAGAGACAATTCAATGCGAAGAAAATGAATATATGGCCGAAGCATCAAAATAAGGGTTTTGATGTAGCACGGGGAGGGAGGTGCGGTGGGTGCTTGCAGCGCGGGGGTGACGTGCAAGTCGGGAAACTGCGTGTGTGGAATAATGAGCGGGGTGAAAACGGCAGTATGGTGGATGGAGCGATTTATTGCATTTATTGAGGGCGTCTGGAAGTTTCCCTTTTCTTGAAGGTGATGGAGAGTGTGTGATAATCCAATTGTTTTTACTTATGTCTAGATTATATAAAGCGGTATGGTCATTGGTTCTGGCTATTTTGGCTGAATATTTGGCACCCTATGATTATGTAATCCTGGCTATCCTGCTTGTCTGTGGGTTCTTTTCTTCATGTGTGAATATCTTTGGCTTCAGTAATTACGAGTTCATATTCTACCCAAGAATGATGGCCACCAACCTGCAGAGAACGTTCGCGGCGCCCCCCATTATTCTGCATTGATGGGCTCGGACTGAACCGGAAAGTAGTTTTGGAGGGTAGAAGAAGTTGTGTCCTCACGAAAAGAAATGGGGGAAATGGGGAAAGTGTGCAAGTGAGCTAATTCTGGTGCCGCACCTCTACCCCAGCAAATGCTCCCCAAGGCGAGCACGAGGACCGATCCCCCATGATCCATCGAGGTGCGGGTGGTCTTTGAAAAAGAAAAGGGGCCTAGCGGAACCTGTCCTCATGGCGCCACCACCATGTTAAGCCGCGCGAAGCCCTGTCTGCCCGCAAGCCACAAAAAATCGTGCCGACCAGTGTCTACGGATGCCCTTGATTCTCGGGATGTCCCTACGGATGGAAATTTTGGACAGGTCACTGGAATACCGATTCGATGATTCGCAAGTCCGCCCCTGACAGAAAACAACGTTCCTTGAGCTTGCACATAAAAAGTTACTTGGAGCAGGTGCGTACGGCAGTGTGTAGGGGTGGAGTCGATGCAGGTACGCGGCTTTGCCCATGATACGAAGTCCTCCAATGTGATTCCACACTTTGAGTGCCGATCGAAGCATTTTTGCACTATTCTTCAACCTTGGTCTGAGGTTCCACAGCCAGATTAGGAAAAAATTCCTGCGATGTCGCCGATCACCAGATCCTTTGCTTTGTCCAGAAAGGCCCACAGTAAGAAGGTTACTGGGAAGAAAACCGAGATGGAAGTGGAAAATGATGTGAAGAACAAATACAAGGTGGGACGCAGATGAAGTTGCACACGAACGCCGGCCAGTTGCACATGGGCATCCTTGTGTCTGGGAAGTGTTGATCTTATGAAATGTTCAAAAGTAGTCCCCGTACACGTCATTTTGTGGAAGGGCAATGTGAAAAGGGGATCTTCATGTAAGCGGTCATAATTTTTGTGCGAAGAGTTTTTCGAAAATGTGCGCGAGGCGCATCGAAGCACGAAAGTAGTTCGGTGTAAGTGGCTATTGTTGTTATTTGGTGTGGAACCCCGATGGAGTATGGTCTCTAAGATTGAACAACGTATGCGAGGGTGCCTGCAACGACTTGCAGGATATCAAACCCACACAATGAAGTTGAAGAAAATAATTTTGTCTAGGTACGTTTTGATGCAATCTATCCATTTGAGACCAAGACTCACGGCCATGATGCAAGATAAGTATAAAGAAATATTGCGAAATTTCGAGGTGAAAATACACAACGTCCGAATCACTGAGTGCACAAGGACTCAAAAATGGATCACCTTGGCCGAAGTATATGGTAAGAGAGGTGGAAGTTGACGCCATGTCGTGCCGACATAGGCGAATAGTCAGAAGTTGGGTTTGGCTCCATGACTATTCATGGTCCACGTGGGGAAAATACATAGGATCCAAAGATACGGCTCCAAAAAGAACTGTCGGGCCGCACAGAACAAAAAAAAAAATATATTGGGGCTGATGGGGAGGGACCCGGATACGAGAAAAAAAGAGACGGACCGAGTGCAAGGCGGGGGGGGTCGAGGGGGGTGTCGGTTTAGGGCGGGCTCCAGCTGGGATGCGGGTCTCTGGCAAGCACCAACGGTGAAGACATCAAAAGGCAAGAAGGAAAGGGTCAAGGCAGAGCGGGGAAAGAGGTTCGCTGACGAAAGTGAAAATATTCCCAAATTTTGACCTAACGTTTGTAATATTAGAGTTCTTAGTTGTTACATGAATAAAGTAAATAAGAGTGGAGGGACCCTCTTAATCTCAATATGAATAAATATCTTTGTGTGTGAATGTGGATTGTTCATGAATCTGTGATTTGAAAACAGTACTAATGTGGTGGGTGGAGGATCATGTCTGTTAATAGGAATGAATCATGGAGGTTGACACAGTCTGTTAAGATCTTGAAGAAAGTCATGATCCTGGAAAAATTTCATGATAGATGATGGAGGAGGTTGTACAATTAATGCACATGATGTGGAGAGAATTATTACATTGCCCTAGACGCAGTGGATGACTTGGATAGACGAGCGCGGTGTGAAACATGGAAGATCTTGTCCACACAGAAAAACGAAGAAGTTTAGATGAGGCCATGGCATGGGAAAGGATCAAACACTATAAAGAAGATGAGGATAAGAATGAAGACATGCCTTCTTCAGTTATTGATTTTGAGGTGTTTAGTCTCCCAGAATTGTCATGTTAATGATCACAATGCTTTCTTGGGATGTTTAAAGATCGAGTGTTGTTTAGCACGGGGTGTTCTGGTTGGGAATCCCTCCTCTTTAATTGAGTGATCTCTTGGAAGAGGGTTTTGCTTCATTCTGAACATTGGTGCCACTTATGTTCTAGTTTTGTAGACATTTGTATTAAAAAATTGCAGTTTACGAAGATCGATGGGTTTTGGAAAGGTGCAAATGTGTCTTCAATATTCCAGTGGAAAATGGTGAAGGTTATTCCTATCACCTTGGTGACAAAGATTAGCATTCCAGGAAGCTTCATATCAGATATGGCATGAGACAAAAGCCTGTTTACCTTCCTTGTTATTCGTCATGAAATTACAACGCTACGACCACACTGATTCAAAAGGAAGGAAGTTGCTAGCATTTCGGCTAAATAATCTGTGAGATCATCCTCTCTTCTTTCATGGTGTCTATCACTTTAAGATGTGTAGCATATTCAGCAGTATAATGACCTCTCTTTCCCTTACGATGTTCATTGTAAAATGAAGTTGTGTTGCAACATTGTAATCATCATTGAAGTTGAGAAGCTAGATCTAGAGCTTTGCTTGTAGATCTGGAGAGGGTCAACCCTTCAAGATTAGATATGATCTTGTGACATATTTCAGCCATCTATATGTGGGATCTAGCTACCTCTCGTCCAACGGATTAAGGATCAAACCCTAGGAGTGTGATTTTCAAGAATTTGTAGATGCGGAAAATCACTGGGGTCTTGGGAATCATGACATTGGCCGGATCTTGACTCTGGCATGTCGGAGCTCCGGTTACGTAGATCTGCATTTTCCTTTTTCAGCACAACGATCGTATATTCTTTCTGAAGGGACACGCAGTGTTTGCTTCAATCTCCCCGATTATAAATTGCATATAATTGGCATGTCTTCATGGTGATTCTAGGCCATCTCTTTTGGCTGAATCTGTTCATATTTTACATTTAGTAACCAGTGGAATATTATACCTATATATGTGATACGTATTCATGACCTAATGAAGATTCGATGTTATCTTGAGATTTATTGTTTACTTAGTTCAGTTATATATTGTGTTTCAGTATTTCATTCTGCCTTTTAAGATATTACGATGACCTGGGAGCATATGACCTTTGACAGGAAGCATGAACACTTCATATTTTGCATCAAAGAAAGAAGAAAGATAGATGAGATCTATATCATGAAGGAGATAGTTGTCCTCCTCTCCTTAGATGCATGCAAGGTATCTTGAGAGTTTTATCAAATAAAGAAAGGAAAGACAAGGGAGGGATCTGAAAGAAAGATTTGAAGAGGAAGGGTCCAGGCATTCTGGGGAGAAAGAGGCAGGAGAATGCTGAGTCTCCTCATGAATCTACTATGCCCACTTTCTTTGATGGGGACAGAGAGAGTATAGAAATGAAGAAAAGAAGAAAGCTGAGACTCATGAGACTCTCGGTTTGTGTCAGAAGTAAAGAACGGTCACAGAGCATTCAAAGAGAGTCTAACTCAAGAATTTCTTTGAACTCAAGGAAGAAAGAAGATCCTATAGAGCAGAGAAGAGGCAATAGATTTTGTTTGCCTACCATTTGATCAGGTCTTCCCTCAAGCAACGTTAAGGCTTGGAGAAAGAGTTGGAGTCATTTTTAACATACATCCTGCTGAGCAGAAAAATTTGTCCATTAGAGGTGTTGAGGTCTGATAGGCCTCCTAAGGAAATAACAAATAATGGCTAAACCAATAAAATAATATAGTTTGCATTCTTACACATACAAATCAATAAACATGATTAATTCAGTTTCACAAAATTTATTAAATAAATTAATAATTTTTTTTTATTAGATGGGCTATAATAAGAAGGAGCTTTTCATGAAAAAGTCATTGTCATTGAACAAATATTTGAGTTGTACATGACATTAAATATAAATATAAATTTGAAATTTAATTTATAATATATATATTAATTTAAATATATATTATTTAAATTGTATAATAAAATGTAATTAATATTTTAATAAATATATTATAATAATATAATAATAAATGTACAGGGATGTACATTCCTTTATAGAAATATGAAATAGTAATAATATATTTTTATTCAAAAGAGTATAGTGACATTTATTGAGTAATTTTAGCATTTTAAAGTGTACAAAATATACCATGGTTAACCATGGGTTTTTATCACATTGAGAATGTATAGTAGTACCTTTACTCAGCGATATACCTCAACATTAGGATGATTTCTACGCCCTAAAAATGTGATTGGTTCCATAAAGTGAATTTTGATTATACATTTTCCTTAGGGAGGCCATTTGAATATCAAAATTCCCTAATTCCAAATTGCAACACTTCATCATAGGGTAGAAGACGAGGATTAATTGGGTTTAGTCACATGGAGCATGCCATTAAATATTGATTTCTTTCACATGTAGGGAAGAAAAGTTTGATGTAAAAGTGTAAAGATGGGCCACAAAGACATTTCCTAAGAAATGAGGAGGATATCATTCTTGTCACTGGACAAGAAGTCACTACATTCACCACCAGCGCAAAAGTACTTACCCTGCGGAGAAGAGACAGCGAAATCTTGCAAGATGATGCCAGGCTCTCGACACATAGAGTCCCACCATATTCAGGAGATGCTTCGAGGAGGGAGAAGATTCCGGGCGCTAGTACGTGGCAAAGAGAAACATCTTTCTTTGGCTTCGATTGGAGACACCATTGTCTAGGTTTGAGGGCATAACGTAGTACATCCGGTTCCCACATCGATTGATCCAGGGAGATTCATACACATTCATCACCTATTTTTAGTATATCTTATTGAAACTTATGAGGACATGCCATCGGGGCCATGACCAAGGGTTGAGTCAAAATACATTTGAACGGCAACATATCACGTGGGGAACGATCTAGTGAAGGATATGGAAAGCTATCCCTGGTTGTCATGGATGGAATACATTCAACCTCTTGAGTTGAAGTGTGGAAGTTTCGAAGAAGGGATGAGCATGATCCTATGTACAATGGTAGTTGCTGTTCAGGTATTGTACCTCGTTTTTGAAATTTCGATATGTGTATTAGGTTGTCTCCCCCATATGCTTTGTCCTTATTGATAGTGATAATGATGAGGCCATTATTTATTGGAGCATTACGAAGGTAGCTTCACTCATGAAGAAATGTGGAGGATAATATGATGAATGGTAGACATCTTAGATATGAAAATCTTTTCTCCTTTCTTGATGACACTTTATCATTGAGCACTATCTAAATCAAAGAGACTTCTACTGCGGCCAGATCCAAAACCTCTTTGGTTTTGGAAGGCCATGGATGAGGAAAGAAGGTCTCATTAAGAGATCATTGGAGACACCTTCAACATTCATGGGTGGGGTTCTTCAATAATTTAAGGGTTGGTGTCTTACGGTGGAATTGTGCCAATTTTTTGAAATGAAATCATCATCCACATTGGGATGAATGATTTGATAGTATGGAGCAAGGGTTTAAAAGCACTTTCGGATCTATGATACAGCGTAGGCATGGTTGCCTTTAGTTTACTCTCTTGGGTGAGTGTGGATACTACTCTCAAGAAGTCATATTTTCTAATTCATACCTTATACATCACTAGAAAATTACATAAGAAAAAGCATAGTTGCTTTAGTTATTAATGAGAGAGTTTGGACATTACATGTTATATCTTATGTCCTTATATTTTACTCTTGTTTTAGGATATATCATATGTTACATATTTATGTTTGGGATGTATCTCATGTGTATGTAGGTTGGGGAGAAAGGATAACTCTCCTGTGACCTTGGCATAAATGAAGCTTGTTTGTGTGTATTGATAGAGATTTGTGCTCATATCTACTTTATTGTTGCTCCATGTATTTTGCATCATGATAATGCAAGAAGGCAACAAGAATCCTTATTACTATAGTTACTATTGGGAGAGTACGAAATTTTGAATTATTCACCATTTGCATGATATTGTTGGAGGAGATAAACACAGCCTTACAACATTGGTTTTCAGGTGATTATGGTCATTATTACATGGCTGATGATGATGTGATAGAAGCGATGAATGCCTTGTGGGTGGCTTCTTGAGAATGACACTACCTTTGGTACAATGATGATGGTGTGTATAGCAAGAGGCATTGTGAGATGGATACCCTGAGAGATTATGGCTCTCATGTTCTTATTGATGTTGATTTAGCATGAAACAGAAAGCATTGTTGTGGTATTATTTTGAAGGTATGGCTCATATTACTTGTTTTATGATATTCGAGCATGGCGACGGGGAAGGCTTTGCTACGTTGGTTTATTAGGAGAATATGGGTTTGTTGTTGTTCTTGTTTTCCAATATGTGTCCTTCTTGTTTTCTTTTCGTCGGTGTTTCCCATTCCTAGATGACGGCTTGTGTATGGCTAATGATGAGGGTGTGATAGGTAAATCATTACGCTGTATCATGGGTTGGAGAGATAGTTCATGAGTTGGGAATTTCACTTTAGGAATGAACCACTTTGTCTTGTGTATCTCATGTATAGAGGAGAGCTTTGGTCATGTAGTTTGCCACTTGAAGTTTAGTGATAGGTGGGTATCTAACCGCTGGTTGGAAGCATTCTAGACATTCTAGAGGGCGACTTTGGGCGGACATACATGACACATTGTAGAGATGGGAAGGCCTTGACTTGTAGGGGATGCCATTGGAAGGAGGATGTTTTGCTATAGAATCACTTTGCCCATTCCTTGAGAACAACAACACTTTTCCGAGAGGACTATAATATTCCCAAATTTTGACCTAATGTTTTAGATGTGGGGTTATTAATTTCTTCATGAATTAAGTAAATAAAAGGGTGGAGGACCCATAATACTCAATATGAATAAATATCACTTTTTTGTTGTGTAGATGTGGATATGGTAAACCTGGTCATGACAGTGTTTGGGGTAACTACTAATGTGATGGAATTGGAGATCATGTCATTAGTGGATATAGATCTTGAAGTTGACTTCTGATCCATTAAGATCTTAAGACATCAAATGAAGATGCCAAGAAGCATTCTTGTGATATGATGAGAATGATGGAGAAATTGTGCACATTAATGCACACATGATGGAGAGGGTGTGCATTTGCCTAGACATGATGGATGACTTGGATAGACAAAGCAATCAAACATGGAGATCTTGTCCACATGCCAAACACGGTTAGATGAGGCCATGGAATGGGAAAGCTCAAAACACCATATAAAGAAGATGAGGACAAGAATGAAAGACATGCTATTGATTGTAATGATTTTAAGGTCCTATTTAGATACGGCAATTGTCATGTGACATTCCATTGCTTTCTTGGGCTGTTTAACAAAATTACAAGTGTTTATTACTTGGAGGTGTTCTGTGATGAGAATCCCTCCTCTTTCATTGAGTGATATATTGGAAGAAGGGTTTGTGCTTCCCATACATAGGCATTGGTGCCACTTACCTTTCCTAATTTCTGCAGAACATTTATGTTCGGAAATTGAAGATTTGCCTGAAGATCAATTTGGAAGGTGAAGTTGTCTTTAAGTATTTTATTGAAGCCCCGGTGAATTTTTATTCCTATCATCGGGCTTCAAGATCGACGTCGAGCTTCATATAGGACCACGGAATCGAGTGAGGTTAATGACACTCCACAACACTTGATAATCCCCTTCGAAATTACGGCATCCTTTTCGGATCCAAAGGAAGGAAGTTGCTAGCATTTCAGCTAGTAATCTTGTGAGGGATCATCCCCTCACCCCATCCGATCTTATCAGCTTGGGATTCTGTTACCTGCTTATGTTTTATTGGGCACAAAAGCTCTCTTTCCCTTACATCGCGGTTTCTAACGAGCGATTCGCTGCCGGCGGTGTAATCATCATTGGAGGATTGAGAAGCTAAGATCAGAGCTTCTAGATTGTAGATCTAAAGGAGGGATCGACCCTTCAAGCTTAGATACGATCCTTGAACATATTTCAGCCATCTGTATGTCGGTCTAACTTCCAGGTACGTAATCTGTGGGCGGAATTAAGGATCAAATCCTAGGAGGGTGATTTTCCAAAAGTTGTAGATCCGGGAAAAGTCCTTTACGGGTTATCTTGAGAATCCATCACATTGGCAGGATCTTGAATCTTGGCATCATCGAAACTCCAAATTTCATGAATGTGCATTTAATTTTCAACTGCGGTGGCATATTCATGACTTTATTGAAGAGCCAATGCATTATTTCTCTTCTAGCGACTCTTCGATTGTGGAGCACTTTATTGGCATGTCTTTAGGGTGATTCTAAGCCCATCTCTTTGGCTGAATCTACTCATATTTTGTGCATTGTGCGCCCGAATCTTCTCCTGTAATAAGACGCTTTTGACTTCTCCTCTTGGTCTGGTAATTATTTTTAAAATTTGTTTACTTAGTTACGAGTTCTTATATTGTGTTTAAATATTACTCCATTGTCCCTTTTGAGATGTTACAAGAGAGACCTACGATAAGATTTAGATGTTGTTTGCTTCGACATCGAGAGGATCGGCTGGTGAACATGATGGAGACACCATGCAAGGCCCTGGGTGGAAGATTTGGGGTCAATTTTTGTAGGCCTCAGCGGAAACAAGCCATTGCAAGTGAGCGTAGATCAGCGAGGCAAGTGCAAAAGCGAGCCTCTGCCTCCACTTTGATTTTCGCATTCTGACGTGGATCTTCGCACCTTCCTGAGTGGAGCGGTGTCATGGAGCAAGAAGAGTTGTGCGTGCGAGGTCCAAACGACCAGGGTCAACATTGACTTGTAAAGTTCAAAATGAGGAAATTCCACGCTCTGCACATCTTCGTTTCGTGCCGCTACGAGCATAGAGGCCCGCGCACAACAATAGATCATTGGGGTAGGCGGATTGAGAAAAAAAGATGACGGAGAGCTCTTCGAGGCTCGAGACATCACAACATGACCGTATCTCGGCGCATGGAGCTAAATTGATCGTATGTGGCGAAATCACGACATGCCATCAGCGTATCGCACCTCAAGCCAAGATTGGCTTTCGTTTTCGCCTCAGCTTCCGGGTCTGAGATTAGGTTAGTCGGCGATTTTGAGCAAGGAGTGCTATGTTGCGATGGCTACGACACCGGACCCTCCCCGGGGGTGTATAACGCCAGCAGTGCCAGCTAACGAACTAAGGTGTCTAGCATCCGCGAACGTTGAGAAGGATTCGAGAGCTCCTAGAGAAATCCATGGAGGAATATGAAACTGTGTACGGAATATCAATTAGTCGAGAAGGTAAGACTGCGATCGAAGGGCTTCGAGTTCAATAACTTACCGAGAGGCTTTTCCTCGTCGTCCCTTCTTCGAGGGCCATGCCTTCGAACGGTGGCGTTGCGGGGACGAGGTGGAGGGCTTCGATAAGAAGAAAGTAGTTGTAGATAATAACAAGCCATGGGAGGATGAGGTCATGAGCTCTCTTGGGGCCAGCGATCTTGCGATACCGGAACTAAAACGGGTTGTTGGAGCATCACTTTGGCCATTGAAGGGCCCGACTTGAGAAAAATGGTGGAGACCACGTTGGCTTGATAGACCAAAGTGCGGGTGTTTGGCACCATTTTGAAAAATTTCGCTATCGAGGAGATCCGAACAAAATAGAAAAGAGAATCTAGTGCCAATGTTGGGTGGGGTCCTAAGTACGGCTTCTTCATTTTTTTTTGATATGTTTTGTAATATATTAGTTGTGCACGAGGATTTAGATGCGGTCAAATCCCCTCATGAATTAAGCAGGTAAAGAAATTAAGTAGGGCAACCCTACAATTTCGGACCACGGATTAACGAGCTAATAGTATAAATGAATTTCTAGGTGTGATCGAAGAAGTTTTGGAGAAGTACGAATGTTGGTTTTAAGGTGACTTAATGATATTTTGGATTGTCTAGGTAGAAGGCTCTTTCTCGTTGTTTGCGGAGACCTTGATCCCCTCTTTGGCTATGCCTGAGACCATTTAGTGTGTGCGTGGGTTGTTTAAGGGTTTTGTATGAAGGATGTGGTATTATTAATAAAGTAATATTGTTACGGATATAAGGTTTCTATATTTATTCTGTTGTTTATCTTGAATGTTCTGCATCATTGCAGGATTTCTATCTTTAATAAAATAGATCTCATGGCTTGTATTTTTACTTTATATGAATGATTAATGGATCGATATGATGGTATTTGGTTATGATATTTTCTTGTTAAGGGTTATTAATTGAATTCTAGATGCTGTGTTCTTCTTTCAAGGTATTATGCTTATTTTACCTAAAATATGTATGAAAGGGTTTCTGGTTGGGTAAATTTATTGTAGGTATTTGTAGTTACTTTGGATAAGGCACACATCATTGAACTTACAATATAGGGGTGTTGAAACCTGATTTAGCTTTATACTTCTGGGAGTGAGACTTTGACTTGAAAATGGGTCATTTAAGAAGGGACAATAGTAAGGGTTTTTGTTGGTTAACCTCAACTCCGAACCTAGTTTAGGTTCCCATAAAGCCAACACTTGTTGATAGTTAGAGCCAAGGAAAAACTATGGGAAAGTATTATTTGAGATGTGTTCTAGATGATTCCTCCCAAATGGTGTGAGGTCTAGTGGGACCACATATCGGGGAGACCCCCTTGGTTGACGGATTTGTTGCCGTCAACAAGCCTATACAACGTGAGAAAAGTGTGGTACAACCCTTGCTGAGTGATTTGGGCTATTTTGTCTTGTAGAATATGATCTTCACTGTGTCTCTTAGGATCACTTGTCTTCCCCTACGGAGCTTTCTCTCGATCTCTAAAATTTTCTAGATCATAGTATATTCAAAAATGTATTTCTCCATGTACCCATCATCACTCTTTATAATCTCCGGTTGAAATTTCAACTATGGTCTAAACCTCGATCGGTGGTTGAGATTGTCTCTAAGTTAGTCCATGTGATTTTCTAGATAATTCACCTTTCTCCAATTAATTTCTATTGAAGTGCTTATCACCCTAGGGTTAAACTTGGAAAAAATTAAATGATGGCTAATTAAATAGTGGGCCATTTCTGAAGTCGTTGAAAGCGATTTCTAGATTTTGGAGAGTCTGTGTGTTCTAGCCTTTCCACCAAATTTCATGACTAGAACACATTCAAAAAGCTACAAAAACTAACACTCACTCATAGTGAGATTGGCTAATCTTGCACACTGTCCACAACATATGTCTAATAATAAATATTACTTATCATATGGTGGTCTCTAATTGTTGGTTCCACCAAGTATTTAACGCTATGTATTTGTCCATATATCATTTACGACACTGTCTTTATTGAAATTTTCATTGCGGTCAAACTCGCTCTCATATTTTGTTCTTCTGCTTTGCAACTACTACAATTGAGAAGCATCGAAAATATTGAATCGATTATGTTCAATATGATGCATCGATCTCTTGAGAATATGTTTATACTATTACGCACTATCCTTTGAAATCTCACAGTGGGTTACAACTGCGCATTGCTTCTAACGTTAACTGTATGCGCTCCTCAACACCTAATTACTACTAGTTTACAATCGTCACTACGGAATCTCTCACTTTCTTTATGCTTAAGTCCATCCTATCTTGAATACGCGGGCTCCCATATCCATGTAATGATGTGAGGTGGAATCCTCGATTTTGACCCCTCTCTATATTCTGGGACCCTAACTCCAAGTCACCCTCTTTCATGGGTATGATTATAGGCATGAAAAATATTCTTTAGACCTACAAGGGCAGCTTGTCCGCTGTGGTTGCTACGCCAGGTGCTGCTAATCCTGCTTTCCTTGAATGAGAAATTGCATCTTGTGGTGTTGAACTCTTTGCATCTCGAAGCTCTTGACCTTTGACAAGTCATTCTTCCTTTTCTGTTTCCCTGTTATGCTGTTGGGAACCTTTAGTCTCATTTGCATTCTCCTCTATCCTTCACAACCTTGATTCCTCTGCTTTGTTTCCAACACGGTGGACGCTATTTAACCTGGCTAGCACTACGAAATCCTCCCATTATACGGTCATATCACACTCTGTCCCATTAAGCGCTTGTCTCTGCAATATACTTTGGAAAAAAATAATATCATACCCACTCCTGAATCCTGGTGGGGAAGGGATCTGTGCCTTCCTTTCTACCCCTATTCGCACCCTAATGTTCCTTCGGGGAGCTCTTTTGTTGCTTGGAAGTGCCACACAGTGTAGGTTTGAGCGAAACTGTCGCACCATGTACTTGGTAATCATCACTCGCCAGGATATGTGCAGACTATGTGAATTATAGAATCCATATCAGGATCCTTTACTTCTCCTTCTCCATCACCTTCCACTGTATTCGTACAGGCGCGTACACATCTTGGTCGGCTGTTTTATATCGATATGCGGTTTCGAGGTGATTCATTTAATAAAGGACCTCATGGCCTTCCATATATAATTAGAGGAATCCTCCTAGCATTTATCATGATCTCTAATACGAACGCAGCGCTCTAAAATGCAGTTGAAACCTCTTGTGTTCCTAAGCTTAGTGCTCTACTACTTGCACTCCCTTATACACGGTGAAAGACCCTAACTCACAAAATACTTCCAGTTTTACTGTGGGAAAATAAAAACTTACCAAGAGCTTTGAAAGGCCACGAAATTTTCCTTTGTGCTTTCCTATAACACTTTTAACCACGGGGTGCCTCTGAAAAAACTGTGTAAACCCTCTCTACCCAAACAAGAATATTCTTTGTGAAAATTTTGAGCTATTTCTTCTCTTACTTGCATTGCCTCCATAAATTTCCATACTCGCATGATACATTCAATACGAACTCACACAATCACACCACATCTCTTACGGAAATTAAAATGCGCATTGCAAAACAGGCTATTGGTGAAGACGTACGAACAATTTGTCTGTGGCTCATCGAGTACAAGTTTTTTCCTTTTCACTTTAGGCTGCTTGTACGATCAAATATGTCTAATACCATGTGAAAAATTTACGATGAAACACAAAAAATGTAATTTATTTATTTTATGAGATAACAATTTAATGCAAATTTATGATTGATATGAATAATCACCTTCAGTTTTCTTTTAAAAATAATGTTAAAAAGAAAAATATGGGCAGAAATGCTAGCACATAAAATCACACGATTGTTTTGGAAAAATGTCCACTGAAAAAACTGATCTTGGAAGCAAGTGTAGTTCTTTGAGGGTTTTTGTTATTCGTACAACAGTGAATTATGGAAATTTTAATCTTTGGAATACAAACTACATTTGATAAACATGAATATCACAGCGAGTATGTTATAATGGATGAATACTGGCACAATGATTAACTGACTGTCTTCGAAATCATGCAATCTTATTGCATATGTTGTGGGAAATACATGCGCGGCAATATGTAGCGATAGGAAAAATATATACTGTACATATAGCTGATACGGGATTGTTTGCTGTGAATACCATGAGTCACCAGCTTGTGCCTCTCCTGGATGGAAATCCTCCCTCAGGATCCTTTCTCGCCCACTGAAATTGCTATCGATCTTGACTCGACTAATCGAAATGTCTAGATCGGTAAGTGTCTACAAATATTTTCATCACGTACGCATCAACTACTTATAATCTCCGGGTTGGATTTCAACGACCATGATTAAATATTAATCAATAGTTGATATGATCTCCTAAATCGTCCTCTTCGAGTTTCTGAACAATTCACATCTTTCTCAAATTAATTTAGTAATAAACATGCTACAAAATGGACTGTAGTTTAATGATGGTTGATTAATTTAATTGAGTCATTTCTAGGTGGAAATTCCAAAAAATGATTTATGGGTTTGGAGATCTCATGTGTTGGCCTCTCCACATGATTACGTGACTGAAGACACATCATACTAAAAAAAGAGCGTAAATGCGTACCTCCCTAAAACTTCCGGGTCAACCCTCCACCATAAAAAAAAATTTCCATATGAAGGTTTGTATAAATGTAATCCATAAAAAGTCTTAAGGCACTACCTGTTGATACATAAAATACATCACAAGAGGCACGCAATCATAATAACGTCAAATTTTGTCATGTTCATCTAGCCTGGAATTTAATGTCAGCAGTAATGGTAACCAAAGCATTGTTGTTCTTTAAAATTTGTGTCCTAAAAAAACTTCGCATGAGTTGCCGATTCAGGAGAGCGTAACAAAAATCTCACATCGTTCCATTAATCTTAACACTATTCACGAGAACTTCATGTACCACAATTCACATTTGGCAGACCCACAAAGATAATTTTAGATGATCCAAAAGTTGTTTCTTAGAGGAGGGTAATGGATATTTATAGTTAGTTCATGTGAAAAAGGTGTGTCCTTAATTGGAGTTGACTTTAAGATACAAAAAGGAGAAGTAGCTTGACTAGCAAAATAAATTGTATTTCTTCTTTGATTTCATGATGAAAATATACATTTTAACTACCATTTTCATGATTCTTTGTGGGGTAAGCATTAAGTGGATTATATCTTCACTCTATGACCACATTTGTCATTAAATGGGAAGTTATGATAAAAATTTTTTTCTCTCTAGCCTCTTCTTTATAATAAATGGGGATGTTGTGAATAGGAGCCAGCCCTATTTTGAAATTTTAGTCATGTGACCCACAGATTTTACATCCACCACCAAACGAACCTGCGAGAGAATGCACCATACGTCATAAGTTGTGAGTAGATAAACACTGTTCATTTGTAATATCATCTTATTGTTGCTTTATACACATGTATCGTCATTTATCCTATCAACACATGTCTATCATCCTCTATTTCTAACTTGATACGATTATTAAAGGGTTATCTCAAATATGGCACTTTTTTTTAAAGGTGGTTTCTCTCTAAAGGTAGACTTGTTAATTTCTTATCTGTACACCCTAGTGAAAATTTATATTTTACTAGAACCATTCAACCCTATATACAGAAGATTTATGGTTCATTGGTTGGTTACATTCAAAATTCATTTTTCGAAAAAATGTATTTGGAAATCAAATTTTCTTCTCTAAAGTCTACAGTACTAATTGAACTTGTGACACAGTTCTAAATGTACTTGAAAAACTACGTAGAAATCTCGTTCCTTCTGGGGATGTAACCCAATACATGTAAGAAAATCGATACCAATTAAGCTTCATTTGGGTTCACTTCTACCTTATGCATTTGACAAAAAGGTCCAATGTAACTATGGTAAAAGCTTGAGGTTATAGCCTTTCTTTATAGAATGTATTTTGCATAATAATCATAATACATTTGGATAAACGAAGTGTTTTAACTAAAATAACATATTGTTCTAGAAACCCTTTTATTTACAATTTTAATGCATGGAAAATACTGTGGTGGAAATCGAGGAAATGGTTCAAGGCCACAATAATTTTCTTTTATTTCATATATTTTCCACCTCCTTTATTTCCTTTAGTTGGAAACCTTTGTTTTCTCTGGTAACGCTGACTTCCTATTAAATATGCAACAAGAAATTCTCAATTAAAATTTTTTAACAGGTTAAATTGAGAAAATTACGATTTTCACATCCATGAGACAACCGGATACATGATTAAATTGTGTTGACATGACATGTACCTAATTTAATCGGTGGTGTAGTTGGAGGGATTTAAATTCAGTTAGCATGTATTGATTGTAATTTGTAGGAATCCGAATGAGTTTATCAGGTTGTTTCAGGTTAAACTAGTTCCAACTATTGGGCAGCCAAGGTGAGAGGGTCAGGTTATGGTCGGAGCTTAGGTCCAAACTAGTGATCATCGATTTAATCAACAGAACCAAATAGCTATTGCATACTAGAAATTAGATTTCCTAGGCTTGGTGGGAGATTTAAGCGGTGTAACATCGTTGTAGACTAGTCTTGAGTGTACATATGTTGCATACGGTCGGATGACCAACCTAAGGAATTGCACAATCCATTTTGCAGGAATTAACGAAAAATAGTGCGGAAACCTTTGAGCACCCTTCACAAGAGGGTGGTGTTGAATCGGTATTTTTGATCACGCACTTTTTTCCCTTTAATTACTTTTAGCGAATCACATATATTAGCAGCAATTTATTAACCATCATTTTCGTATGCATCATAAAAATAGCGGAAACCAAAGAATAAATGAAAAATAAACATGCACACAATCACATCAATCACACATGAGAACCAAGGTTACCCATTTAAGTCCTTTACAAGGATAAAACCACCATGTTTACTCTTGTCTACTACGATTTCTATTGTGTCAGAAATTGATCTTTTGCCTCGTCTATTTGACTTCCATTAACGGAAGACTTAACCTAATATATAACACCAACACCATCGAGATGGGAGAATCACTACTATTGGATCGCTCATAATACCATTCTACGAATCTGTACGAAACTACGATTTCTTTGAGGCCCGATCGATCGATCCCACCAACTACATTGGACGTATCCAACTTCTTTCATGAATTGAAGAAAATTCTTCCTTTCACGACCGACATCCATAACCAACTCCATGATGTCACTGTTCTCCACCATAGTTCTTCATGTATTTTCAAACTGTCCCAAGACCTTGTGTGCTCAACGGTCCTAAGCTCATAATTCTCTCAACAAAAAAAGATCTCATCATCAGAATCATTATAAAAAAAATACACAAAATATGTTCTCAATAAAAAGCATGTTGACACAATTGAATATCAAACCCTCACAAAAATAGAAAGATATATACTACATATAACATCTGCAGACACATGGATGTCAGCATAAATACATCAAAAAACTCCTGCCAAAATAGACATGGAGGGATCACCAACATATGCTCAACAACATACGGCCTGCAATCATGCTATGCACTAACTCCAATTAGGATATTCTCCAACATGCTTCATATATGCACAGTATTAGATGCTAACACTCAACAGGTGAGCATCTAGGCTCTACACAATATTTGAAGAAATAAACACAATGGAAACCTTCTCTACTTTGCTCTGCTGTCCTCAACTCCATCAACTCATCATCAACCCTCTACATAGATCCAGATCAAGTATATATCTAAAACATGTGAGATAGGTGGCTTAAGGCTGGGATTAAGGTGAAAAAATTTAAACATCATCAATCCTTCAAGGTCACTACTAGTGCCATGATTTCATTACATCCTTGAAGTTCTTTTCGAGCGATTCAATGACCTTTAAACAATTTTGGGAAGCTACCATAGAATTTAAAATTAATTTTCTTAAGGCTGTGGCGAGGAATGCGGAGAAAAATCTTAGAAATCCACATAGTCCATATAGAAAATGTTTGGATGTGACTTTGGAACCCTAGAGCTATAACTTGCTCCCCTTGTATCACTGTTTCTCGTTGTTCTCGGTTCAACCTCCTCATAAGCATGTGTGCATGTAAATATGACTCGTTGGGGGAAACTGGCTGGTCAACAGGACCTGTGCCTTATGTTGGATCGTTACGCTTTCATATGTGCTCACCCTGGGAGAACTGTGACACTTAGCCTGTGAAATATCCTGCAAATGGATCAAACAACCTCCCAAGTGTCCTCTGCAGAAGTTGTTTCCGGGGACGATAAATAGGGTTGGAGGTGTGTCCAACAAGCCCTCCCTTTCTCCATGAGACCTGTGCACAGATGAAACACATATGAAGAAACTCTAATACTCTTAGCAGCACCATCATCATTGATCACACCTATCACAAGGAAGTCATCTGCGGCAAGGCGGAGACATGGATACCTAATGGACACCCCATTGGAAAACAAATAACGTACACGGGAATAGTCCTATCCTGTGATCATGATCCTTTGTTAACAACACAATCAAACTATCTTTCAACATCAACAAACCATCTGCGCCTTTGTCCCAGTACACATGAAAAATCATAAAGACCATCTTGCTATATGCTAATCATGATTGTTAATAATCATCATGAGAACTTCTAGTTCAACACATCTTTGACACACATGGTCTGTGAATCTTGTCATCATGAGGTTGAGCATAAACATATGATAAGAGTTTACATGGAATTCAACACAACCAAATCATAAATACATGAATTCAACTGACGGATCTGTATAAATAGAAACATCCATGCAGTAAGCAATACCATGACATGACCATGATGAATTTGTTGACATCAGTTCAACCCAACAATTCAACAAAATCACATGCTGCATTAATTATAATATCATCAACATGTAGAATTATATCTATACATCCAAATTCTCTCTAAATTATCTCCCCCTTTGACATCAATGGCAAGGGTTAACTCCATAAAAATAAATTTAGGAAGAACTTAAGCACAAAGACAGTGTATATGTCTACATGGCTAAAGTATAATGCATAAAAATAATCCCGTATCTCCCATAACAACAAAGCAACATAGATTGGACACAATCATCATCCGGAAAAAATACATCCAGTCAAAAAGTGGCCGCCAACAACATATGCACCAACATAAAGTAACTATAATCATGTGTACATTATAATTATAATAACCAATAACAGAAAACATCAAGTATCACATGAACATTACTTGAAAATCAATACATCTCAATCCTCAATATAACAACATCATATGAGGAGGAAACCACACACAATCTCACAACGATACACCAACATCAACATCAAAAATATCTCCTTCAGGATGGGGCAAAAGTCCATGTCAACACGGTTAACAGGCGCAGAATGAAAACCCTACTCAGTAATTTGCAATTCAACAATGTGTAGGCTGGATTGACAGACAAAACGTGCTCCCCACAGATACATGTCATCTCAGCGCCCATGGGAACACTAGTTTGTTGGGATGGAATAGTGGCACGTGGCGGCTAACTGCTTTGGAAAACAAAGGCACTATGAACCAAAGGATCCACACACATGTGACTCAAGTGACATATACAATGATAAATACATGGCTATAGCAGCGAAATAATAGACACTCATACACATAACTCATGTAAACCCATAACATGGCTTTCTGTGACTCATGTCTGCAAAGACCCAAAAAATAATATAATCATAAGTACATGGATCACCAAACATTTTCCATGATTGTCAAATGGATACATGTTGAAATATGCTCCATTGATGGAAAAGGTACGAAGAGAAAATAACAACACGAATCATGGGTGATGGCAAAGAGCAAGAACCGGCTATAAAGACAAGGAGAAGATCGGAAACAATGTGAAAGTAGAGGTAGAGACGCAAGACGCAAAGGTGGCAGAGAGGCATCAAAGAAATAAGGCAACGAAGCGACAAAGAACGGAGGCAACGGAGAGCGTTGAAAGGTGGTTTGAGGCGGCGGAGAAGTAGCAAAGGCATACCTTGACGAAAAGATACGAAGTCGGAGTGAATAGAGAATATAAGAACAAGCTGGGAGAGATCCAACTTTTTGTGACTGAATAAATATTGGGGAGGAGCAGTGGAGGAACCATTTCTTGAAACACGCGACAATATAAAAGCTCGGGATTGAATCCCGTTGAAAACTTTGAACAAGCTCATAAGAATACAGCGTGAAGAACACAGTACAAACGGCGGTAAGAACACCAAATAGACTGAGTATAGAACACTTCGAAAATTTCAAGGGTGGAGGAACGGACGATCGAGTTAGATAAAGAACGAGAGATAGACCGAACGAGAGATGAATAAAAGTACAACATTCCAGGGATTTATGAAAACTTCCACAGATGAAGGTATGTTGCGATACGGTATGGAGAACACAACAACATTGGCACCGCTTGTAACCTGAATGACGAGAAATATATGTAACCACAAAGTAAATATTTATGAACGCAGAGATAGATCGGATGAGGACAAGTTGGATTTGGGTGGCGGATAAATGAGCATACATCGAATCGCGGGCCTCATGCATGATGTTGTGGTGGTGCTAAGGAATGCTAATTTGTTTAACGATACGGTAAGGTTAGAATATAAGTGCACAATGAAGGGAGACATGTGGTGGCATTACGCATGAGTGCACACGCGGTTCATGGTTTGTACGAGTTAGCACGGCGCAGTTGGATACGTGCGATGCGATCGTATATCACAGAAAATAGGGAGATATGTTTGTTTTTAAATATTAAAACTTGCGAGAAAGTGAAATGCAATGCTATTATTGGTCACCTGTACGGGACCTTCAGCAAATTAGCGTATGTCTTTGAGCCTTTAGTGTTAAATCACATCGGAAGTTGAAAAATTATAGCATTAAAAATTTGATACGTCGAAATAATACATGAAGACGGATGCTATAATGTTCGAAGTCAAGATCATCATATTTCAATCTCCCAGGGGCTAACAAGTTTTATGAAGAAAAAGTTGGAAGTAGAGGAACCGAATGGGTAACAAAGGAAAGGTTATGGAACCTAGAGAAAACTACTAGGGAAAATGACCGAGCACTTGTGTAGGAGGTGTTGTGGGGTTGCGGGAGTTTGATAAAAACGACGATGGGTGAAACGGAGACTCGGGTAAGTAACCGCGACACGGAAACAAGGAGCGAGAGAAGAGCGCCCGACGTTGCAGTAATAACGATAGTGGTGGTGTGTGCGCGCAAGCATGTACGGTCGATTAATTAAGATAGTAATACAACGACCGATTGGAGAAATATAATAGGGCGGCGGAGAGAGAGACAAAATTAATAGGCCAAAGAATACAAGATGAACAAAAAAACGCAGAAATGAAAAGAACAGATTGAAATACTATTGGTGGTAAATATGGAATTTCATTGATTACTTTTATATTGTTTGACGATGCGAAGGAAAGTCTAGTAGCGAAAAACTCCAATTTAATTATGAAATGAACAAAAATATTTGTAACCTCCTGAAATGATGGTAAAGAAAATGTAAAGAAGGTGGAAGGCAAGAGTCGTGCCCGGAGGTTCATTTCCTGTCCCGTAATGGAGATGAAAAAAAGAGAATGATCTCTGTGTGTTATTTACCAACGCAACAGTAACAAGATTATATAGTGGAAGAAGAAAATGAGATAAATAAGTTGTGAAGATCCATAAATTATTTAAAGCATATATATAAAAGGTTGGAGGATAAACGGTGAAGAAAAATAGGCGTATCCGGGTAAATCGGCATATGTTTTATTGTAGAGTGAGGGGGGTGGTACTTCCTGTCAGTTTGTGGCTTGATAGATGTCATTGTAAATTTAGGCGGTGTGAGGCCTGTCTGTGGTTTGCCTTCTAAATACACCTGGGTTGGGTGCTTTCAGCTTTCAAGTTTGTAGCTTGATAGTGTCCGGTGGAGCGGTTGATGGAGCCTCTTGTGGTTCATTGTAGAAAATAGATGGGATTTGGAGATTCCTTGCAAGTTGTTACCTCGATGAGAGTAAGCAACCTCCTGTGGGTTGGAGCCTACATAAAATCAATGGTGAGGATTTGGAGCTTTCCTTTTCATCCTTATATAACTGTAAATCATGGTTTTCTCCCTTATGGGGTTTGCATATGTCTGTTGTATCTATGTGCATGATGATTATAGTAGTATACAAACAAATACATGTCTACAGTATACACATATATACTAGATTATGGTGTAATTATCACTTAAGTTGATCATGAAATAGAGGTATAAATAAGTTTTTAAAATAAATTTTCATAAAGATGTCTGAATGTATTACGTAGGATTCACCTCCCTCATGATTATGGGGTTCAACAATTGGTATCGAGAGAAAGTTCTTCTATATTAGTTCTGCTAATGAAGGAGATCTAAATTCTGAATGACTGGCCTAAAAGTTCTATAAATAAAGCCCCATTTTTATAACACCAAACTATGTATACATGAAGAAAGCAAATGAAGCCTGAACACACCAGGAATAGAAGTTTGGGATCTTGTGGAATGGAATCTTCTAAAGTTACATTCAAAGAAAAGATTGTGACAAGGATTTTAGCTAAACAACCAGTAAATTAAAACTTTTTAAGCGGTTTGTGAGTTTAAGGATTTATCGAAGGTAATGCATAGTGTATTTGTAAAGAAATATGGGATACATTGAAGAAATATCGATGAGGAGATAAAAAGGTGTGGTAGTAGCCATCTAGAGCTCATTTTGGAAAATGTAAATAGACAAAGAAGATGTGGCAGTTAGTACTTAAAGGTTCTAGAAGTTGTGAATATGTGAAGCTCAGGAAACTATTAAAGATAACAGCAATTGTAAAAGATATTGAGATGTTCTGATCTGGGTTTAACCTAAGGTTTTGCGATAGAAGCATTGGCCCAGGAAACATTGACCATGAACAAATTTATTGGAAACTTGATGGCCTATGAGATGAGACTTCCAAGAAGTGAGTCTTAATCAAAGGAGAAGGCGACCTTTAAAAATGATTAATTACATGGAAAAGGAGAGAATACAGCACTCATACGATAAAGAAGAGGCAAAATTTGTTAGAATATTGGAGAAAGGCACGTACTTGGTAAAATGAAAGCTTATTCAGTGCTTTAATTGTGGAAGAGTAGAACATATAGCTCAATTTCTCTGCTTGGTGGAGGAAATGGGTGAGGAAAGAAAGCAATTTTCAACACTGGTAGAGAACGATTTAATGAACATAATTCTATTTTCAACATGCACTTGTGTGCGTACGAAAGCTCGAATGATCCCAATGGTCAGGCACAAAATTTATCTTAACGACGGAAGAACTTGCAAGAAGATCTTACGATTTGAAAAACAGAAGGTGGAGGTAGATCTTGAGGGGCCTAGGCAGAATATACCAGAAATAAACAAGGCTTAAAATTAAGAGTAAAAATGAAAAGAGATTATTTTAAAATATGCTATGACAAAGCCGGATTCAAAAGACTATTATTAATTTGAAGATTGAACTAGAAGAATCCGAAAATAGAGGATATTTTGAGAAAAAATAAAGGAGAAAAATCAAGAAGCGAGAAAAGATGGGAAGAAGGTAAGTAAGCACAAGAAAAGAATTAGAAAGAGATCCAAATTGAATCATTATGGGACCGAGATGGGATGTGAAAGGAGAAACCTGTAAATCCAAATGAAAATGCTAAAATTATCATTTGTAAATACATGAGATAATGAAGCAAAAAAAAAGGGGATCTGTGGTTAAAAACCAACAAAGGCAAGATTTCAACACGTGATGCAAAATGGCAGCCTCATTGTTGAAAATGACAGAGAGCGGTCTGTTACAACAAGCTTCTCATAACACGAAAAAAATGGTTAAACAAATTTGAAAGATGTCAAAGGGGGTTCATGTCTACGAAAACATCACTTGCTTGCCCCTTTAAAGGCGCGGGTGTCTTCTGGCTCTCCTTGTAAGGTAAACATAACTCCAGGTCAGCCAACAAAAGATGCAACAAATGAAAAAATTGCACTAGTCTGTCTCTAGGAGGCAGTCCCAATTCTGGGCCTTGTTTTTACTATAAAGGGTTTGGTCATAAAACCATGGGTGCGGGAAACGACATATACGGTATCGTATGGAAACTCAAGAGATGAACAATGTGGTCTCTCGTATGCATAATCCTTTTAAGTAAGTAAATTATTTTAGCTACCATAAATTTGGGCACAAGTCTCACGAATGTCCTCTTAAAGATTGTGGTGTCTCCTTAGGAAAGTTACCAAACTAACACTTCCTTACAATGGAGAAAAGCTAAACCGATGAATCTAGTTCATGCTCAAAGATCGAAAGAATAATGGTATACATGGACGGTGGGTGCTCAAACATATGGTGGAGATCAAAGCAAGATCATGTGCCCAAATGAAAAATGCGATATAGTTTCCAGAGCGCCCGCGGGGGAAAATCAAGGGAAAAAGGCTCGGTCGGCTGAACAATGCGAGAGGAGAGGCCGGGATGCACTATTTGTGGATGGTCGGAAATCCAATCGCTAAGTGTTAGTCGGAGAAGTGTGTGTGACAGGGCATGGGGTCCTCTTCGAGCCCAGATTGTGAAGTAAGGTTTGTCTGAGAAGACCTAGTCAAATTGATGGAACATTGTGTAATGTCTATAGTAGAAGAAGAGTGAAGCATGCGCATCATCCAAACTTGGCCAGATAAACGGTTGTAGCGCCGAGATTTGGCTGTCAAACTTTGTTTATCATTTAAGGCGAAGAAAGCGGTCAAAGATTTTCCCACAATTAAAGAAGCCTCCAAAATGCCATTTGTAAGTCCTACAACTAGGCAAGCAAGCTCACACATCATTCCAAGGCTAAAGACCAGCATCTCTACTGTTGTTCCACTTCAAACATGTGCATGGACACGTGCGGACCTTAGAGAACTAAGCATTGCTTCATATTTCATGCAAGAGATGATGAAGGTTATTCTGGGATATGCATCCAAGAGTAAGGATACGGGTGCTACAATCTGTGAATAGTGAAATGTTGATGTGAGATTCAGAATCTGCAAAGCAGAACTAAACCCTGATTGCCAAGCACTCTAGATGATCATGAAGATGATAATCGAAAGGTACGACTGATGAACAACATGGAGGCTGAATTAAACTCAAAATCTCACGAGACACACTCGAAAGAACAGCATCTGAGAAAGATCAAATCATGGAACAGAATAGAGATCAGACTAGAAGACCACGCTAGCTAAACGGACCAAGAGGAAATTAATACCTAACCATCTTTGTGCAAATAGAACAAAAAGACCGATGAAGCTAGCAAGGAAAAAAAAATTGGGTAAATGTTTAGATAAAGAACTAGATAAATGAAAAAAACAAGACACAGGAGTTAAAGCCAAGACCCCTTCAGGAAAAATTTCATTGACACAAAATGAATTTTCAAGAATAAGATGAATGAACAGGCCGGGTAATAAAGAAATAAAATGAAATTTGTCAAGGGATATTCTCAAATAGAACATGAATTGTATTGAAACCTTTGCCTGGCAAGAATGGAAGCGATCAAAATTTGTTTGGCCTTTGCATGCTATGTGATTGGGTATATCAATGGATGTGAGAAATGTCCTTCACAGATGGAGATTTATAGGAAGAAATACTAAGCGGAATTAACTTTGAAGGATTCTCATATGAATAAACATGAATATGTGAGCATATTAAAGAAAGCCTTATATGATGAAACAAGCTCCCGTGCATGGTATTCAAAGGCAGAAGAAGAAATACTTACAAAAACAAGGGTTCAAGAAAGGAAGGTAGACATATTTGTACATAAAGGCAAGTGAAAGAACTCGCAATTGTAGTAGTATATGTGGATGACATCATGTTTAGCAGCAACAAAGGTAGCGATTGAAAAGGATTTGCCAAAAAAGAGATGAAGTTGAATTTTAGAGATGTACATGATTAGAGAGCTCACCTTCTGTTAGGACCTCAAATTCTACAAAGGTACAAGAATACTCATTTCATAAGAAAAATACTTAAAGAAATTTTTGAAAAGGTTCTAAATGAAGAAAATTTTAGGCTTTATGTCAACTCCCATGATCTTTGAATTAGAAAACTATGTGCTAATGATGGATGCAGCAGATGTAGATCGAATAATTTACGGATCTGTGATAGGAATTCTGCTATACTAACATCTAGAGAGCGAGGAGATATTATGTTCTTGGAGAGTGGGACTTGTGTGAATGTCAACTGACATAAAACAAAATCCTTGCTAGAAAATCAAGAGGATATTCAAATATGTAAAGAGCTGCACATTATGAGCCTATAACAATCCAAGGAAAAGATATTCCACATTGACAACATACATAGGTGTGATTGGGCCAATTGTGGATGACATGACACCGAAATGAGGTGCATTCTATTTTGGGAAGATGCAGTGGCATAGTAACTAAGCAAGCAAACTTAAATACTCTGTCTACGAGAGAAACGAATACGAGAGGAAACAACAACTTGTTGCACACAAGTAATGTGGTTGAAAAAAAAATCTGCAGCATGAAGGTAAGCATCAACGTGAACCCATTTCTATCAAATGTGACAATACTAGTGCTATAAATATGTCAAAAAATCTTTCGTACTTCATTAAAAAACAAAGCATTCAATAAAGTACCACTTCCTCGAAGGCAAGTAGCACAAAAAATAGTGAAGTTTAGATGTGCTGACAAAGGAACAAACAACAAACATATTCACAAAACCTCTTGCTAAAGAACCATTTGAATATCGAAAGACAAACTAGGGTAGTGTTAGTAGATGTTACTCACGATATGATGAACAAAAAATAAAAATAATATCATACATGTACATACATACACACACACATATATATATATATATATATATATATATATATATATACACACACACACACACACACAAGCAAAGACGCAATACGAGGAATGAGATCGAGACACCCAATAGACAAGTGATAGTCGGTCATTCGATTAAGCACGCATTCCAGAGAGAAGTCGATAAAGTTGTCACCAGAGGTAGAGCGATGGAGGAGTGCATATGGTACAGGTCCTCAAGATCAGTATTATGAAAAGATAAAATTACTGCTGAGATATTTTTAGCCTTTTGGTAATTATATCAAAGGAAAATAACGAGAGGAAGAAAGAGCATCTCCCGAAATGAAGGAAAGTCTGGAGAGTAATAGGTATTGCCATCAATTCCAAAAGGGGGATTTTCATTGATGGAAAAAGGTAGAAAAGGAGCAACACCAGAATCATTGTTGATGGCAAAAGAAAGAGAACCAATTATAGACAAAGAGAAGATTCGGCATGGAAATGCACCAAATAAGTAGTAGAGGCAACAAAATAACAAAGACGATGAGGAGTAGAAAAGAAAGCGAGAGGCAACAAAAAGTAGAGGCAAGAAAGAAGCATAGGTAGCGAACGAAGAGGCATGAAGCAACAAAAGGCATGCAACAAGCGAAAAGAATCCCAAGTCGGAGTGAATATCGAATAGAAGATAGCTAAAGAGAGACCGTGCACTTAGAAACTAAATAAAGCTCGGGAAGGGCCACAACGTACTTACGGAGGAATCAATATTTGTGAGCGATGACGATGTAAAGCTCGAGAAATTGCGTTGAAAACTCTGAATGGCTTGGGAGGGTAGCGTGAAGGAACTTGTGTTCGACGACAAAAAATATAAAGAACGAGAAATTGACTGAACGGATCTCACTTGAAAAATTTCCAAAGGAGGAACGGTCGGTGGGGTTAGATACAAAAGTGACGAGAGATGGATGAACGAGAGATCGAATACTTAAAAAATCGCAACTTTGTTAAGGAACGCATTAAGGCATCGCATGGTAAGTTAAAATGTTTGTGATGCGAAATGGAGAAGGCACGTGTTGGCACGACGCAACTTCGTGGAAGTGTGAAAATATATGCTACTTACAAAGTAAATCTTGTGAAGTGCGATCGGGGGATGAGGACCGTTATAGATGCGGGAGTAGATGAGCGGCGGATAGAAACAGATCCATGACACCATTAGAAATGTTAGCAAATAGCGCTAATGAATGTTAATTTGTTTGTGATGCGACAGGTTAGAGATATGCTGATAGAAGAGGGAGACCACGTGGTGGCATTGTGCATGAGCGCCTGCCCATATTCATGGTTTGTACTTAAGAGTTCGCACGGTAAGTTGGATGCGTCTCAAGTGCGATCACATATCGCCTAAGTGAGATCGTTGTTGCCTGACAATTAAAAAACATGGGCAGCGAAATACGATGCTGTTGTGATTGAATATGATGTTTGTGGGAACCTTCAACAGAATTTAAACGCATGTCTGGGCAACTCTAGTTGTTCTAATCACATCAAAATTTGAAAAAGGAATTGAAGATATTCTAAACTTTGATCTGTGTTGAAATAAGACATGAGATCGGATGCAATAATAGTGAAATCATGGACAGAGTGTGTTTAAATAAAGAATATGCGATTTTATGAAAGAAAATTTGGAAGAAAGAGGATGACTTGGGTATGAAAGGAAGAAATTTTAGATATAAGAGAAAACTAAGAAAAATGAGCGCTGCAATACTGACGAGTGTGCTTGTCACATTCATGAGTTTTGATAAACAAAAGTGAATGTGGGTGAGGGAGACTGGTGTGTAACCGTGCAGAAACCGAGGGCAGGAGAAGAGCATGAGCTCTGTGTAAATGGATATGGAAATATGGCCAAAGAAAGTGATGAAAAGCATAGAAGCATGGGTCAAGTTGGGCTAAGGCAGGTAATGCAGCAACACGGTTGGAAATATGTGTAGGCGAGAGAAGACAAAGGTCAAGGAGTGAAGAAAGTAAGATGAACATAAAGCAAGAAGGTGAAAGGGTTAACGAATTGAAATCACCTTGTGTGTACATATGTAAATTCATTGATTATTTTTATATTGTTTTTAATGCAAGAGCAAGTCTCGGCTGACAAATAAAAACTCCAATTTAATTCTAAAATGAGTGAACGGTGGCCTTATGCAGAATGATGAGAGAAATATGGTAGGTGGAAAGCAAGGGGAAGTCGTGCCTATTCATTTCATATTCCATGTGGAATGCACCTACCGTGAGGGTGATCTCTATAAATTATGTTCGTGTCATATGCATTAGCGAGGTTACCAGTGAAAGAAGAAGAAGGAGCGGATAGAAAAGCTATGAAGATCAAAATGATTTAAAGCGAGATATAAAGGCTCGAAGGATAGCCGAGTGAAGAAAGAAGAAGCATAGGCGTGTCAGGATACATCGATGTGATTTTGTGCGAGAGGTAGAAGTTGGTGCTTCCATATCAAGTTGTAGCTTGATAGATGTCCAATTTTAGCGGTGGGAGCCTCTGGGTTTTCAGCCTACGAACATACATGGTGCAATTTCTTTCCATTTCAAGTTGTAACAGTAGATGTCTAGTTATGAGCACGGTTGAGGTAGGGCCTCACTGTGGGTTGGAGCTTGCATAAACGGATAGAATTTAGACCCTTGCAGGTGCAACTCCTTTGCATCTGTAATAATAAGGTATGGTTTTTCTACATGAAGTTTCACACTTACTATGTTTGTATGTGTGATTATGTGTTGATATGCCTTATTTAATGCTTAATACATAACACTCACATATTAATATTGCTGTAGTTCATTATACATTAAGTTGATCTACAAATAGAGTGTAAATAAGTTTTAAAAAACAATTTTTAAAAGACAACGAATGTATTAATGATTCCCCCCCTGTCAGTTTAACTAGGGTTTCTCCATAATTGGTATCGAAACAAAAGTTCATACTGTCTCAGGTTTAACCAATGGAAGGATATCGTCCCTAAGATGACACCAGCCTATAAGGATGCTCAACAAATAAAGCCCATTTTTGCCTAGCACGAACATATGCCTTATGGAAAATAAGAATGAGGACGTGACCCTGTATAGGAATAGAAGTTTGGGGCTGTGTAATTGAATGCCTCAAAGGATTACGACACGAGAGAAAGATATAAAGCAGAAAGTTCTTGCATAAAGCAAAAGCAATGAATGCACTTTTGATAGAATGCTATGAGTTTAGTTGTATCGAGGTAATGCACATTATGTTTGCAAAAGAAATACGGGATGGAAAGTATCCGCAAGGGGAGATAAAAAGGTGAAGGTAGTAGCATATGACCTAAAAATGAATGAAGAAGAAGATATAGTTTCTTAAAGGTTGCGAAGTTGTGAATAACATGAAAGCTCTGGAAAGCCATTAAATAATGTGTAATTGTACAAAAATATGTCTTGAGATCTTTGCCATCGAGGTTTAACCTAAGGTTTTGCCATAGAAAAAATAGCTAGCGAAGCATTGACCATGAACCAATTGCTTGGAAACTTGACGGCCTATGATGGAGCTTTAAATGGAAGTCAATGTAAGGGAGAGCAACCTTTAAGTGAATAAGTGCAGCAAAGAAAAGGAAGATACACTCCTTCTGCGATGAAGAAGAGGCCAGAACTGTCGAGAATATTGGAGAAAAGGCATGAAGTGAAATGTCCTGGTGACTTCCATTTGGTAACACAGACCATGGAAGAGTGGAGCACTATGCATCTAAATGTTACTCATAGAAAAGGAAAGCAGAATCAATCAAGAGGAAAGAGAAAACCAATTTCAACACTACGTCGAAGGGCATATTAATTGAAGATCACTCTGTGTTCAAAAAAGCCTAATAGTGCATCACGAAAACTTCAGATGAATCCTAATGAAGAAGGAACAGTTTGTCTTGGTGGCCAAGGAAGATGTAGATTTGAGGACAAGGTAGAGTAGATCTGAGGGTATAGATAGTACAGAGAAAACAACGGAGACTTAAGCAAGTAAAGAAACGAAGAAATCTTTAAAAATGCTAAAGAATAACCGGATTCGAGAACGTGTGTGTTTGAGATGAACTAACGTGGTAGAAGAACGGTACAAACCAACTGTTCTTATTCTTAACAAAGCTCATATTAGACTAGACGTGAAAAGACTCCATATGAATTATGGGATGAAAGCTTCGACACTGAACAAAGCGCTGAAGGTCTTTGGCAACGATAACTGTAAAGAATAATGATGAAAAATTGAGGAAGTATGATACGAAGTTGATGAAGAATATTCTGGGATGCATCCAAAAAGTAAGGGGATACGGGTGCTACAACAAAATACATAAATGAAGCAGAAGAAAGCATTGATGTGAGGATTCGACGACGAAGATCTACGAAAGCAGAACATCGAGAAGCACAAAATTGCACCAAAAAGCCTCAAGATGATCTTCAAGATGATAATCAAAAGCAGAAACGAGAGTAAAACAACGGAAAGGAATGAATTAAACTAAAAAATTTCCTCGAGACCCAAGCTCGGAAGAACCATCCAAAATACAAAAAAATCATTAGAGCAAGAGCGAAGGTCCATGCTAGAAGACAACTAGGTGAACGGACAAAGGAAGTGTACCTAGCCATGATATCTAAATGAACCCTTAAAGAATTTCGATGAAGCAAGCAAGGAAAAAAATTGGGTAAATGCTATGAATGAAAGAACTGAATAACTCAAAAATAACAAGACATAGGAGTTAAAGCCAAGACACTTCAGGAAAAATATATTATTTCAAAATGGATTTTCAAGAATAAGATGAATGAACAAGGTTGAGTGATGAAAATAAAGCCCACAGACATATGCAAGGATGTTCTCAAATGAGGACTTGATTATGATGAAACCTTTGCCCCTATAGCAAGATGGAAAGGCAATCCTGTTTTGGCCTTTGCATGCTATCATGATTTAGGGGTATATGTTATAGCATCATTTCTCATATATGATTCACCCAATTGCTTTTTTTTTTATGGCTTTGGGCACCCATTCTAAGACGCGGACAGAATTCACTTTCTCTCATGGTGTTAAAATCCCATGCACGGGTATGCCCGGACTTTTCCACGTGTATACGCGAGTCCCATGTACTTTCTCGTGTATGCCATTAAAATCATTAAATATATAAAAAATCCCTATTTACAAAGGTTGGGTTGGTGGTTACTATAATGAATTCAACCACCCCGGCCAAGTAATGGCTGTTCCAGCTTGGCTTGAAACTACTGAGAAGGTATAAAAACGCTCCTTAACAGCCTAAGGAGAGAAGGTGATAATATACTCTTTGTTGGAATCCTCATCAAGTACGAATTCCGTGCCTCTTGCTTCCCGATTCCGTGCAGGAAGCCCTTGTTTCTGAGAGATGTCATCTCTCTATGTGTCATCTCGTATGCACCCGGTTCCGGAAGGAATCTGCAACGAGCAAGGGTCGGGACGGATGCGTGGCGAGTACAACGAAAGATGCGTGGAAGGATTCGAGGTGATCTCTCCACTGGTTATTTACCCATGCATGCTGTTTATAATACGGAAGAACCATCTTGTTCTGCGAGCTCTCTGTTAGTGTACGCACATATGAAATGTTGTTGTTACAGCATTTATTATATGGTTTATCTAATGTTGCACATAGATTTCACTAACATTTAGAAGTATTGAATGTGTCATATGCAACAGTTCTTCGTGCTTGTTTCTTGTTTTTCGGTTAAGAAGGAAGAAGGATTCTTTGGGGGTTTTGGACCTGAGATTTATTTATTGTGGGGCCTAAGATAGGGACCTATAAATGCTCTATTTAGTTTTTAACAGGCTTTGTGTAGTTGTGTGGAGCTCATCTTGGGTAACATACACACTCTTGTGGAGGGTTTCTTATTGTAAACCTATAGGGTGATTTTCCCAAAAACAATATATCCAAATGGATGTGAAGTCTACTTCTGGACAGAATTTAGAGAAGAAGTCTACATGGAACAACACAGTTGCACCATACTTAGAATAAACATGACTATATTGTGTAGATCAAAGAAAGAATGCTACTGGTACAGAAACAAGCTCCCATGTGCATGGTATTCAAGGGCCATGGACAAATATACACACCAAAAACAGGGGTTCAAGAAAGGAGGTAGACATAAGTGTACACATAAAGGATGGCAAAAATGAACTCATGGTGTAGTAGTATATATATAGATGAAATCATGTTTGGTAGCAACAAAATGATAGGTTAGCAAGATTTACGAAGAGATGAAATCATAGTTTGAGATGTCTATGATTGGAAGCTCACCTTCTTAAATACTAGAGGATTCAACCAATACAACAGAGCCTGCTGCTACTATAGCTAGAGCGGGGGAAACCATCAATTCATGAGTTCTTGACCTCTTGCCATTATTGTATCCTTCCCATGCATATGTGCTAGCTTTCATTCCTGAGCTAACTTATAAACCTATTAGACGAGAGAGAATAGAAGACATTGAGGTGCCCTTGATGTACCTGTATCAGTGAAAATAATAAATAAATAATAAATAAACACATATTTTGTCTCAATGAAAGGATATATCAATCCTACATCATTACTACATGGTTTGGGGTTATGTTACCATGGAGAATAAAGTTTGTTATGATGGATTAAATGGATGATGGAGTATATCCAAATACATTGCAATTGCAAAAGATTGAATTACCTTCTAATTATTATGTAAAAGGTATGCATAGATAATAATGCGGATGCCAAATTATATATAGTCAAGTGACAACGATAAAAATAAAGGAAGAATATCTATGTTAATGGAAATCCAAAATAATTGGAGAATATTACGGGGTTTATACATAATACACAACTGAGACAACAAATAAACTACAATTTCTTGTAGAGCACATGAAGGTAGCTGTGCATTTTATGCAAAATAAGATCAATAGTTACTTGGGGAGAAAGAGGTTGTTGATCAATTAAAAACTTGAATCAAATAGATACGAACATTCCATTCATTAGAGAAATTTTGAAGTCTAAAATGGGCCTCCTAATGTATATTAAATAATAGTGAAAATAATAAAATAAGATTAGATTACATCATCAAATTTTGGAAAAAAACTACTTTTCAACAAGTATTTCCCAACTTATATCTCTGTGGGTTTACTCACTATTTTAGGTGGGAGCACTTGTTGGATGCAAATTTAATTCCTCATCCAAGGATTACCCTGTTTCATACTTTGATGTACTACGACATGAAAAATTAGAAATACCAACGAAAAAAACATGATTGAAATCATGTTTTTTGTATATTTCTCATTTTCATGTATATTTTCATTAATAGGTATATAAAACATGTGTACTCCTTCGGATGAGAAATTATTCACATCCAATAAGGTTCTCAAAACAATTGAGTAGCATCTGAAGAAATAAGCAATTGGCTTCTGAGATTGAAAAGTAGTTTTATTTTATTTTTATTTTTAAGCTACTTTTAATTAAAAAATGGTGAATACCCCATGAGCGAGCATAATCATACGGTCCCACCCCTGTTGGTTCTTATAAAGTTTATTTTTGTTGTGCATTTTTTTTTGAAAGATATATTTTAGAACTCAAAGGATTTCTCTAATGATGGGGGCGATGTACGCAGCCTCTCATTAATGATTCTTGCTGCTATGTTTATCAGTGAGAAGTCAAGAACATGTTTTTGGTAAATTGAAGGCTATTATTTATTAATTAGATAAGATACAAATTACATATGTCAGTGAGGTTGTGACTCGATTTGCATTTCGCCTCTTGAGGAAACCAACCCGAAGAAGTACTTGAGACAAAAGTACAAAATACGCGACATCGTTGGTGTATCCAGGATATTAAAAATGTGTGACTGGGCTGACGTGTTCATGATGGTAGCATTCTTTCTGAAAAAAACCAAAAGTCTTGCAGGCGCCATATAACGGTCATCGTAATGCATCTTCTGTCATCCTTTATCGGGTGCTTCCTCCTCTATGGGGCGAACGTACGGTGCACATCACTCTCGAGTCTTCTCTTTGGATGCGTGGGTTTGGGGACCGGTGTGTAGAGGATGGGGGAGTGTCTCGGTGTTAGAGACATGCATCAAGTACCTTGAGAATCCATAATCCGAACATTAGTTGTCATCTTCCTCCTGGCGGGCAGGGTAACATATCAATATTGCGAGGCGGGGGATGTACTTGGTGTGCGATGGGCAAGGATGGGGTGAATCTACCTCTCTATGCATCTTACGTGGAGCTTCTTCCTCCCGACTCGGGGATCGGGGCTTTCTAGCAAAGCACGGAGGGCGACCTTCCATGACTCCAAACGGTTATACGATGCCAGCGGTGGTCGCTCTCATCAGGAAGAGCCCTCTCTTGTCAGCTTCGGATGGTTCTTTGGCGCAATCAGGAGCCATTGCTCGCTTGGAATTAGGGAGGCTTCCGAGGAAGGGTGCCGCAAAGAGGACAAACAATTTAGAAGACAAGAGCGGAGAAGGGCAGGATGCGGTGATATCTCTTCTTATATGCCAAAGAAGGGGTGCGATGAGCTATCACAATGGCTAAACGCGAAACCCAGAAAAATTTTTGAGCGGAAGCAGGAGTATGGAGAGCAAATTTTGACGATGTTGACTGAGTCCTAAATAAAAATTATATTTTCTTGCTTTACCGAGGCCATGAAAACACCATAATATTTCTGTGAAAAATTAATTAAAAAATAAGCATGAATAACATGTTACGTATTCAGGTACATTTTAAGTGGCATAATATAAATTATATTTTAAAAAAAAATTAAATTTCTTATTTTGAAGATAAATACTATTTCATTCTTCAATAATATTAAGTGTGTTCAAGTTTATATTTGACATCTTGTGTGGTTGTGTTGAGCTAACATATACAATGATTTTTGATGTCTCTGAATGGGAATAGGCAACTGATATTTAAAGAGGTTATTTGGGTTTCCTTTGTGGGTTTCCCAGGAGGTAGTGTGTTCCTTATTTATGGCATGTGTATGATCCTATTATTATAATGTTGATGTATTTTGTGCAATTACTTAATGATGAAATTGTAAAAAACATTGTGTAAAAAGGTTGAATCAATGGAATAAATAAGTACTTGTGTGAAATCATTGGAAGAAATCAAAATTACATAAAAACAAAATAAATACTGTTGATCACTCGTTAGGAAACAACAAAAATGCTGCAGTTCATTACCCAATTATAGAGATGAATAAATGCTACCAACTGAAAAAGTAGCATGACATAGCTAAGAAATTAACTACTAAAATGATCAAATTAACTCAAATTTGTGCTAATTTCTTCTTCATCTCATATTCCATTTATCAAGTCCTTTTCCATAAACCTTGTTTTGAGGTTTCCATAATTACTCATGTGCATGCTATAAAAAACTAGTCCTTTATTCATTGTGTTTGTACGTTTATATGTCCATAAATTAATCATGATGATACCTTTTATTTTAAAAATTTAAAAATATTTCATGACTCTTATTATATTACTAGTGATTTTGATGCACGTGGAAAAACACACCATAGTCAAAAGTAAACAAATATGATTTTACTTCACATTTAATGTGAAATTTTAATTATTTCTTTATAAGTAAATAATAACTTTTGCTTTTGTTGAAAAATGTAGTCCGAGCCCATGACTGCCAGTGTTCTTGATGAGGAAGACTTGTAGCAGTCTCTCTCAGTCTAGAGGTTACAATAACAGAAAGTATGTGAAGATGGCAGAAAACAAAAAAATTATGAGTTGATAGAAAGTAGGGATCAGGTCCTATGGCGGTACTAGGATCAAGGAATTGAGAGAATATCCTGAGACCTGTAAGGTAATAACAAATGTTGGGTAACTAGCTCCAAAAATAGAAAGAATGTCAACGCCTTAGAAATGAGCCACAACCAGGGGGCAGCTTTCAATACATTACATAAATGAAAAGAATTCTCTTGGATGGCTGGTTACAAAACCTCCTTTCTATATGGGAGTCCATAGGGCCGTAATATGTAATCCTAATTATTGGACACAATGTAATCCTAGCCGACTAACAATAATTTAAGGGCATAAAAATAACAAAATGGGGGTTACAAGGGTACCTTAATAATAACAATAATGAGGTTACACTAACAATAATAAGGACTATACTAAAGCATATAGGGACCTAACATGCCCCTCTCCCTTCAAAAAAGTGTTGTCCTCAACGCTTGAGTAGCTACGGGCCTTCGCATGAAATTCTCATCCTGTGTAGAATCTTGATGGTGGCGTTCTTCTGCCCGATGAAAGATATAAAGTCTGATCGATTTCGTAGTTGTCGAGTTCTTAATTTTCTTGTGACAGCGGGGTTCTGGTATGATTTTCTTCCTCATCCAGTTTTTGATATTATTTGAACTGAAGATTTTCACTATAACCTGCTTTAAGCATCGTGGAAAATTGGATGTGCTACTTGAAGAAGCGAGCTCCAATTTATGCCATAGTACCAATCTTTTGCAACACCTTAAGGATGTACAGGTAACACAGGTAATTTGTTATCTTCTTAGCTTGCTTGAGGACATTTGTTTGTATGGTTATGTGTGGTAATGCAATCTCACCTACATCGAATTCTCTCATTGCGATGTACGTCTGCGTATTTGTTCATTAGATTTGCTGTAATTAGGGTTATCCTTCAGGAGGTTAATTCTTCATGGTACTCGATGTGATGATCTTCACGCTTGAACCAAGGTTTTCATAAAAGATGATGTGATGGATGGTGGATGATATCCATAAGTGTTCATAAATGGGGTCATTTTAACTGCGAGTATGGAAGGAAGTGTTATGCCACCATTAATGAGGTAACCACTTGACCCATTGTGTTTTTATCGAGATGAAACAACGAATATATCCTTAAACATTTATTTACTATCTAGTTTGACCATCTGTATTGAGGATGATAAGATAAGCTATGAGTAATTGAAGTACCAAGCAAAGAAAAATAACTCTAATCTAAAAAAATTTCCGGTAAAAATACAGGATCTCTTATACATCCTGATGACCCTTGGGCTTCCATGTAGCTTTGGTCCCCATCTCTTAAATAGCTGTGTGTGCACTTTGTACTTGCTTTAAATGGATGGGATAATGCATAAAAGTGCATATTAACATGACAAGTCTATCAACTACCATGGTAGCCTCTTTCCTTGATTAGGTAAACTTGTGATAAAATCCCATTGAAATCTCCTCTGTGGTGACTTGGAATGGATAAAGGTTGTAGAAGTCCGGGGTCTTAATTGTTTTCCACTTTATTTTAACAGCAAACCAAACATTCTCACACAAATTTTTTTTTTTTTTTTTTTTGAATATCGGATTTGAGCCATCCCAAAAAAAGGACTATCTACATATTTTGTAGTGATTTTTAAAAATCCAGAGTGTCCTCTAAGGAGATGTGTGCAAGTTGAAAGAATCTTTTGTTTTGGTTGGGAATTCTTTAAAGATATACTGGCAGTCTTTGTCTGCATAAGGAATCATTTTCCAACTAAATGTGTCGGATGTACTAGGATCTTCTTTTAGCTTTTGAATGAGTGTCCATACATCTTTTTCCTTCTTCATTCATCCTCTTTACCTTCGATTATCAAATACGGTTGGATAAACGGTATAACTGAAAACAATGCTTCCACCTCTTCATTCTTTCTTGAGTGCATACGTAACATTAAGCTTTCCTTTTTTGTGGAATTGTTCAAAGTCACTGCTTAACATCTTGTGACCATTTTTTATTATTAGAAGATATTCTTTGCTCTCAAAAAGTGTTTGGGCCATAAGTGATTTTTAACCAAGTGTCTTCCCATTAGGTAAGTTAACCATTAACACGTGCATACGGTATTGCTAACATTTCTGTCTCTAAATAGGTTTATGCAAATACTTTCCTTTGATTGGACGTAACAAAAGCAATAGGTCTTCCTTCTACATTAAAACACTGGTGTTCACAGGCATCACATTCCCAATAAATGTTTTTGTAGAAGTACGGCGTAGCGAAAACGGGTACTAGGCACATTACCTGCTAAGATATTCGAGGCCTTAGTTGTCGGATTTAACGAAAATACATCTTTCTTAACAATGTTGACCCAGAGGTCTTGCTATTATCACATAATTCTTAACAAACTTGCGATGGCCTGTTAACCAAAGGAAATCACTTTGTTGCTTTATAGTTGGGGACTTTCCATTCATGTCTTTAATTTTGTTAAGTTGTCTACCTTTCATGAATAATAAGGCTCCATATATACATAGTCGATGTATATTATTCCTAAATAATAACGGGCTCCCTTATTTTACATATTCCCCTTTTTTTAAGCACTCTATTACGCACGCATGGGCTCTTGTGTAACATTCAAGGCCTTTCATTTGATTTATTAAAACACGCTCGACCTTGGTTCATTCTTGGTTTATAACGAAAACATGAACGTGGAACCATAGTCTCCAATATTATAACAATGTCCCAAGACCTTTCGTTCTATTATCGGGCTTCTAAAACCTTTAATACAACGTGCAACCTTTGGTTGTAATTTTTTTCATCTTGGAGTCACTCTACTGGCAAACCAAATCACCGCGTGTTCTTGTGAGCCCACACATTAAACGATAGCTCAACAATTTCAACAATTCTAATGGGTCCTTATAAACTTGTCAACGATGCCTGACATCGGCCGATCACGTCGGTGTCAACCTCTAGATCGGGGCGCTCACCTCATCCGTATTCGTTTTTCTCGAGCAGGGTTAACACAGAAAGTTGCGCGATATTGGTGGTTTCTTGTCTCAGTGACGTGCTGCTTGTTCAATAGGATCACTTTTTTAGGTTGTTTTCGTAGGCCATAATAGCGAACGTGAGTGGTATTGATTTCACGAACACGCTCTGCAAAATATACGCATAGTAACATTCCTTGTATAGTTAACATTTCTTAGCCTTTAACTCTCACGTTAGCTCTGGTTAAGTTCTAAAAAACATTACTGCAGGGGCAAAAACGGTGTTAATCGTGTTAACATCGAAAATACTATCACGAGTCGATACACTCTAATACGAGGTCCTAGCATTTTGGGCAATGTTTAATATACGGACGTAACCAAAGGATTATCTCGAACACAGTTAAATCAACTCTGCATATACAACATATATCTACACCCTCTACTCACATCGGGCGTAATTCCAATACGGATTAACCACATTCTAGTTTCCCTTCGAGAGAATGTGTGAGATTTTAGGCTACGAACGGGGAGGGAACCCGGGGGTTTCCATAGAATCGACTTTCTCTAATCATACACCGAAATCACAATAGAAAGTGTGACCTTTGGGAGGTGCCAGTAATACACATATATCCATTACACAATTTTATTTGAACACGGACATACGCTGTTTTAACGATCTTATTCAACGGAGGTATTATCTCTCTTCAAATCTCGATTTTAAAATCACAGTCAATGTTCCTCGTGTTAAACCTCTCTGCGTAATTAAGACTCACCTCAGAGTATTCTCGCAACCTTGCACATTTGCAGGGCATATGGGTTACTCAAAGACATGATTCAACCCTACTATTCAACGGAAATTTTCATAGATATGTATATAGAGCCTATATTAATAACTTGCTACACCGGGATTCGGCAAAAATATTGTAGTTCATCGCACTCCGTTTCATGGGATTATATTAGAAGGAAAAATAAGATGCGTTCGGGGCTTATATTATTCCACAGGGTGTCACATGACTACTCCATGAATCATTTCAAAATCCCGGGTATCTCATACGAAATTTAACTCAACAAATACACGAAAATATAAAACAATGTTCCTCTGTCATTGCTTAATTTACTTACAACTTCTACTTGGCCGGATCTTCAATTTGATGGCCTCATGACTCCCTCACTCTACTCTAAGGTCTATGTAGGTCTATGTGGGTTTAAAACCTGTAGGTACATTTTACGCCCTTTAGGCCTATCTTTATACAAAAAACAGAATCGACTCAATTCCTCTACTTGACTCAAAGCTCTGCATTTATTTTTATGACTTCTAGTAAATCCTAAGGAAAGCTGAGCGAATCTTTTCTTGTCTCCCACTTGAATGATTCGGGGGCGGTTACAATATTTCCTACGTTTTAACTAAAATCACTACGATCTGTTCATAATTACACTGAACAAAAAATACATAAGACCCCTATGTATATAAAAATGTTGTCTTGGGCTATTTTTGCATTTGAGGCAAACCTAGATCTGGATTCGAAGGATAGGTAAATAAAAATTAATCAACATTAACCTTTCATTATTTATAAACTAAAATCATGTTTGATGTAATCCGTTTTCTTTAATTTTATTAAGGGGGGATTATTTACAAACCTGCGCGGTCATGACTCTTGAGCATACGGTCCTGATAGTGCGCGCCAACCAAAACGATTTTGGTGCTCCCAAGAAACCCATGAAAGTGGGGTGCAGCCCCAAGATATTGCATGAGCATAAAATTTGTAAATACGGGATATTACATTAAAAAAAATACTTATTAATTTAGTACTTTTATAAAGTATGTACTTATTATTTTTTTACTTATTTATTTATGATTTCCTAGTTATATTTTTTTGGTTTTCAGCCTTGAGAGCATAATGTATAGGAGGATCCTCAACCGAGAAGGAAAGAATGAAGCCGGTCATTATTGGTCTCGAATAGTGTACAGAGGAGCATTAATTACATTACAACGTGTTTTTATATTATTAATGTAAATAACTTCAATGATATCCAAAAAACTTGCACACAAATTTAATATTTTTGTAGATGACACTCCCCAATTTATCAACAAACGGAAAAGCCATGACTAAGGGTGCAATGTGTCAAAGGAGCCAATTAGAATCATCTATAGAAAAACCCCAACTATAGGAATGAAAATGTACAAATGAATGAAAAACTTGAGAAATATTTGAGTCGTTCTAAGAAAGAGGATATCAAAATGTGGTAATACCATTCTATAGTATAAGATGGAAGTGCGTTATATAAGATTTTTGATGTCTGGAAATAATTTAGTCTTTCATATTTTTGAATAGTTATTGCATACATTTTTGTATTGTAGTATAAAATATAATACAATTGCTTAGAAGTTTCAAAATATGAATGTCAAGTATGTTTATCAGTTTTTATTTTTCTAGTGTGCCTTGACCATGAATCACCAATATGTTGTATGTTTTTTTATAGCGGATAGATTGGGGTAGAGATGAAGTGATGTTTGGGGGGGAGAGCCATGAGAGCTTCCACCTTCACGTGGTTGGCCTTGTTCAATAGGGTGTTAGTTGAATCAATCTTGGAGAAAACCTCCCTTGTTCCAGCAAATGAAAAACTAAGTCATGTTGGCTTATTTGCTCCCTCCATCAAATTGAGGAATTTTTAGCTTAAAGATTAGACTAATCCGATAAATTGCTCTTGAAACAAAGAGGATCTTATTTAGGGATTAATACGCATCATTCTTTCTAATGTTTATTTAGTAATAAAAATGTTTTTACTTGCTTTATATTATTATTTTTACCTTTCTTTATCCACTTTTAACAAAACGAATTTATGGCCATTAGGAGTATTCTTATTCAGTATTCCATGTTACAGGCTAACATGGAAGTGGGGGCGGAGGATTTGTCCTCTTCAGAGCGTGTTCACATCGCTGTGCCTATTGATGGTGCTGAGTTATAACATATGCGGGGGGGGGGAGGTGGGTATCCTAGATGTGAAGTCCCGAATAGACCTCACAATGTTTTGAGTAGGATCTGGAATATCTTCAAAGAACCACCTGCTTCAAAAGACACTAAAATTTCAATGGGTAGCAAAGAGAATTAAAAAATAACCTTTGAAATCATCCGATGAATTTGACTCTTTGTGAAAAAGCAGTTAAATGTTAATGGCAAAGAGACATTCTTGAGAGGGGATACATGAGTGAGTCTGAGAAGGAAAGTAATAGTACTATCCTAAAGAAGGACACAAGATCAAGACACTATACATAAGTAATCTAGCTAAATATGTTAGTATGAGGAAATTTCACAGAAGATTTTCAACAAAAAAAGAAATTCTAATAGATCCAGGCGGCAAGTGACCCTAACAATAATTGTTAACGCTTATACTTCATATAAATAGTGTGAGAAAAACCTACGGAAAAAAGAGATGCATGCCTGTGTATAAGTAATAAACAACAAAATAAATGCAGTGTAATAACCCAGTTATGAAAATATTGATGACGAATAAATCCTTATGGTTTTCTAGCTCTGTGGTTATCGGTTATTAGAAGAGATTTCCGAGTTATCACGATGTAAAGAAAGTTGTTTAGCGTTTTGAATCCCAATAGAGGAATAAATCCTTAATTAGTATCACCCGGTAATTATTTACAAAAAGGTACTTAATCCCCAAACGTGGGATGGGTAGCACTGTCCTTTCTGCCAGGTGATTGATCTTCCTCTCTATTATCTGAAAAATCAAACAATGTACAGAACTCTAGTGGGAGAACTGAATAAGAAAAGATGTTAATGGTGTGATGATAATGATCATGACGAAGAATGAATAAAAACCCTCTTATTTATAAAAAAGTGTTGGGCTAATCTTCAAATTTAGCGATAATGATATTATTGCCCAAAATCAGATCTAACCTTTAGGAATAATTTATTATATTTTTGGAGAGAGGGGAAAAGATATTAAAATTATTAAAATGCCTTTATTTGAAAATAATTAACAAATAAATGGTTTGTTAAATTATTTATAAAGATTAAGAAATATGTAGTAAAATAATTATTAAATAGTGATTTGTAATTATTCCAAAAATGGAGTTAAAGGATTAATAAATAAATATATTACATTTAATTTATTTCCTAGGTTATTTAGTCGGAAAATGTGAAGGAATAATATCAATGATTTAATAATTATTCACTGAGAAATATTAAATAAATAATGATTTCATAATTATTTCTAGAGAAGATTAGTAAATAATCATTTTATTAGTTATTCTCACATGGATTTTATTTTATTTATTTTAATAAGCAATAATTTAATAAAAATGGTTTACTAAATTATTTCCTATAGTGAAAGTGATTTATGTATAGACGTGAAATTAAACTTACATGATGTGTCTCAATCCACCTAGTTAGAAATAGCTGGGTGATCATTTTTGGTGATAGCAGTTGCCCCAACATATGAGTGTTAGGAGAAAACACAGAAATACGTTCGATTACACCATCACAGTCACCTGGGGGAGTTAGAGAGAGAGATAGATACAGGCGAAAAAATGCCAGGACGGACAAAAATGGAGGGATGGAGACCTACTGGCGGTATAAGACCCCTTTTATTTTCAGATGCATGATCTCAAATGATGCGGGGGAGGCATGCCCGCAACCCATTTGAGATAAGCGAGGTACAAATAATAATGGTGAGCCAAAAATATGTGGGGTGAGCTACAAATTACAAAACGTACGTGTATTTGCTAGCATCAATAATCCCAAAAATAATGCAATGAATCTGTATATACATAATGTGCCTAAAAAAACATGGGTAGAGAATGAATACGATAACATGGGTACATGAGACTAATGCCCCTCAAAATGACATGGGAGGGGAATCACAACCAAATAATCATGGCGAATAGGAAAGGATTTAAGTTGAATGGATGTCAAAAGAACATGCATCTTGTCGTGCAAAAGCGAAACGAACATCAAATCGACGGTGCCTCATAAGGTTTGGATGCGCGAGCATATAGACATCCGAGAGATAGGGAGGATAATCGAAGTGCCCGACCTCATGAGGGGTTCCGAAACATGTACACACTCGGGAAGCACATGTATGACATCTTGTTGGATCATGGGAATCATGGGTGTGGATTCTCAATCGTCTGACAATGAATTGGAGCCAAGCATGTGAGGAAAAAACCAAGTCAAAGAAATGATGGTCCCTTTTATTTATCTTAGGAATTGAACAATCATGAAAGCTATAAATAGAATTGCACCACCCTTTAAGACCATATGCAGAATGAATGTAGAATTAAATAGAAGGGAGCCTACAAAAGTTAGAGCAATGAAGAATCCTCAACAAGCATGAGTGATCATAGTAAAGTAGTGATGGATTATTGTTTAGAAAGTTAAAGAAAGGTGGAAAGGGAACACGATGAGAGAACAACTTATTACTTTCTCACCCGAGGAGAATAATATGCATGTTTGACTGGCGGGCCGACTCAATTCACGAGGGGATGGTCGATTCAAGACGAGGAAAGTTTTCGAGAGACAAAAAAAAATATATCGGTTTAAAGGCAAAAAGGGATGAATGCTAGGTAAATAAGTTTAATACGGTAATAAGAATCGATAGGACTTGAAACCAGACTCCATGAATGTAAGGGTGACTCATAGGATGCTTTGAACAAAGGTGACTCGATGATGTTGGTACATAGGAGAAACCGAGGGGCATAAAAAACATGGGTAAATAAAAGTTGTATTAATAAAAATAACACATGAGAGAACAAGTGCCGAGAAAAAGTGGTACCAAAGTACAATGATGATAACAGAAGAAATTTGGTTTTAATTAGTGGTAAGTGGCTCGCTGATATTGGGTGAAGTATCAATTGAAAAACAAAGAGGCCAATTATAAAAATTGAGATATTTCAACGATAACGATGGTTCATCAATGAGATACGGTTTGGTAAATAGTGTGAAAAACTGCTAGTTTTCCTATAAATGCTCTAAGTAGTTCATTTGAATGATGATATTAAGTTTGGAGAAAGTAGAAAGGCTAAATCTTGTAGAATTGTAGTGGACAAACCAACCATCGAGCCAAGGATCAACGCAATGGGCGTGGCGGTGGCTAACCTTACTGTTGTATTTTTGGTGATTCAGCTTTCATGTGGGGCTTCCCAAGTTCTTGTGGGGGGGACCCTGCTAATCCTAACGGTCACAATGCACTTGCCCCACAGGGCACATTGCATTCTAGGAGCATAAAAATGGGTTTATGAGTGCTTGGGTGCAATTTAAGGGCAAAAGCTTTATTTTTGTTTGAGAGGAAAAAGTAGGATTGGTGGTCTCATTGAATGCAAGCTAAGAACAATGCATTCTTTGAATACGAAAAAAAAAAACAATGGTATTTTTTAGGTATAGGCAAAATCAAAGTTTGTATGGTGAGAATGAGATTTGGAAACTCTTCGTGCTTTGAGATTCGGGGAATCCGAAGTCGAGGTATTTTAAGCAGAATGGGGTTCTTAAGTTCTTGAAGAACCCATTGATGAGGGTTAGTGAGCCCTTCTTGCTGAGTATGGTGAGCTGCGGACCCAGGATCATGAGGCCTTTGTGAGTACGGGGCATAATATTGGGCTCATGATCAAACATATGTATTTTCTAATAGAATCCCCCTGTTAAGGGAAATTTTTTTAGGTCTAAAATAGGCCTCCCAAAGAAAATATTTAAAAAATAAAATTTATAAGAACCGATAGGATTGAAGATGATGTCAACCTAGCAGAGATTATTCACCATTTTTTTTAATTAAAAGAATTAAAGATTAAAAAATAATAAAATAATAAAACTACTTTTTCAACTCGTATTTCAACTTATCTCCCAAAATTTTTTATTAAAATTTTGAGCGGGAGTACGTTGGATGCAAAATTTAAATTCCTCTCTCAGGTGCCATGCTCATACTTTGGATGGATCTCTTTGCATGAAAAATGTGATTGCAATCACGTTTTCATGTGTTCTCATTTTTTTGTGTAGTAGGATCCATAAATGTGCAACATGGTGCTCCTTGGATGAGGGTAAATTTTGCTTGATGGTACTCCGCTCAAAATTTAATTAAAATTTGGAGGATAAGTTAGTACGAGTTGAAAAAGTAGTTTTCTTTTGCCTCTAAAATTTGATAATTTTAATCAAATCTTATTTTATGTATAAAATTTTTAGTTTAGAATCACATTAAAAGGAATTTGTCGACGCATTTTCTGAACCGGCCAGTATGGTCCATCATCGGGGACAGATGAGAGATCGATCTAAGACTGGTTTGAATAGATAAGGAAGCTCAACTAACGGTGTAAGAATAACAACTAGTTTACAGCTGAATAGCGTTTAATATAAAACAAGTGGTTAGTTATTGTTCTGTATTATTTATTTATTTACTTTTGTTGCTTCTTTAATAGTTAAAGATTTTCGATATAATATTTTATATTCTTAATTAATAATGGTTAATTATAGTTATGATTTTAATAATACGCTACAATAATAATAAAAAATAAAAAGAAAAAAAAATAAAAAAATAAAAATAAAACGAACACATAAAAATAAAGAATAAAAGAATAAAAATAACAATAAAAATAAATAAATAAATAAATAATAAAATAAAAATATAAACTAAAATAATAAAATAAAATTATATAAATAATAATAATAATAATAATGAAAATAAAATGAATAAATAATAATAATATTAATAAAAAATAAAAAATAACTAAATAATAATCAATAAAATAATACATAAATAAACAAAAATAAAAATAAATAAATAAATAAATAAAAATATTAAATAAAAATAAATAAATATTAATGATAATAATTAAATAATAAAAATAAAGGTAAGTAAAAAACGGAGAGAAAGAAACCGAGACAGAGGAGGAAGGACAGAGAGGGACTGACAGTAAGGAAGGGTATTAAAAGCATAAAATGAAGGTAGGATCCAACATGTCTGTGTACTCCGGCCATCATCCACCAGCAAGGTTGATAGCCTCTTTTCAATTTCTAAGGCCTCACAAAATTTACGATGGGCAAATGGTAGGTCAGCAATAACTATGGCATCTTCAGCTGTAATCGTCCTTTCTTTTCGACATGCTACTGTTAAGCGGAAAGGCACGAGATCTATTATGTGGCACCGAAGTCAGCACCTGTTCATGAATTCTTTGGCTAGTAAGATCCCACAATTTCATGAGTATGAGTTTCACGGGGCACGGAATCGAGTAAACACACGCACCATCCTTGAAGAAATCGGGTCCTTAGCAGGTCTAAGCGAACCTGGAATGGTACGGAGGGCTTGAAGGTAAGAGGGAACATTGTGTCTCCTTAGGATCCTAGCGATTTTATCAATCGTTCCTTGGATAAGGAAGGTGAACTCCGGATAACCTATCACAATGATGATTCTTAACCCTAGGACATTTTTATTTTTGAAAAGCTCTAAGACTATTGTTCTTCCTACTTGTTCTTGAAAGGAAAAATTTGAAGATACGAGATTTCTCTTCTTCAAGGTCGGTGTTCATCAAAGCAATTCTAAAGGCTGCGGTAGCTGAAGATACGATAACCCCTAATAACATGAGTAGGGAAATAATGATAACTTGGCATAAATATTTACTCGGTGTGCGTCTTCTTTCCTGAACTTGGTGAGAGGAACATTACTGCATTTCTAGAAATAAGGACATCGAAGAAAAAGCAAGCTCCCATCCCGCCCGAATTCATAGTACAAATTAATAAATTCAGTAATCATTTGTTGTTTCCAAATTTCCTTAGGAGGCATTTTAGACACTCAAAATTCCCCAAATACTTGTGGGGATATAGTGAGAAGATACATCTAGCGCTGCCTCATGGGAGGAGAATATAGGTGATTTTGAATTGTCATTATAAACTTTAGGCAAATTATGTAAAGGGCACAACCATTCAAATCGGTGAGCTTAGACAAGACACAGGTGCCGACCACAGTGGCAGGTGAGATCCTGAGTAGTGGCGCCTTTCATCACATCACTGGGGTGTAATGATCTTTTGGAGAGTGCTAACGGGGTGCCTGTCAGTGGGCCTAGATATAGTGATTTCATCATTAGGCAATCGAACTGAAACTATGAGCGATGTACCAATGATAGCTGTTGTAATTTGGGGTAGACTTTGTGCACATTCTTCTTTGAAAGATCCGGGACCATACGACCCACATGTACAAATCCGCAGATTGGCACCCACAAGAGCTTGGATGCATTAAGGAAACGCTACGCGACAGGTGGAGGAGGGGGATTGAGATGGTGTTCAGGCTTTGAGTTCTTTGCACATTGGGACCATATGTCCCGCTGTGCACTGGGTGAATATCCATATGATGGAACGAACTGTGGGGGGGATCTTGACTTACCACTACCACTAGGGCCAGGCATGCCTCATTGGCCAGCGAGAAATTTTCTCCTTGGTTCCTCCCACAAAGGCATTAGAGAGATAGGTAGTTCACAGGAGTTGGATGGCTCTGATATCCTTTATTACTGAGCTAGTGGTATTTTGTTGCTTTTCTTATATGTCTTGGGGTTTCTTATTAAAAGCACCGATGGTGAGCACATTCTTCATGTGCAACGATTATGAATATTTGTAAGCCTAGTGTAGCATTTGTAATTAAACATTTGGTTTTCATACGCTAAAGTAGTTGAAATATTTCCAGTTGTTTTAGTGCTTATCATATTCGAGAATGTGCGTAATGGGCTGCTACGATTATCACATCTTTGTGGATTGTTACCATGGATATAGATAAACCCTTTCCTTTTTTAATATTGGTTGTATAACGTCACATATTTGTGGACTGATAGCTAGATATTGATGAATCTTCTGTGTTGTGTGTGTCTATAGGGTAGTACTAACCCACCTCTCTCCAAGGGGCTCACATTTTAACTCCCTCATGATGAAACCATAGTACACCTACATGGTAATACGGGCATAAGTTTTTGGCTTCCCATATGCATTCCTATCTTGATGATAGTTGAGCAAAATATGAGAAAAAATGACAACCGTATTCTAGGCTGGGCTCTCCCAAATAGTGTGAGGTCTAATTGGGACTATCGGGGGAACCCATGGTTTGACGGATTTGCAACTCCGATCGACAAGCCTAATCACAACAAAGAAAAAATGCGTGACCTTACGGCTGATTTGGGCCATTGTCTTTGTGGGGTCCTCGATCACTCACTTTCCTCTCTTTCGGGTGGAAATCCTCCTACGGATCACTATCCACTACGAGGAGTTTGCTACTCGATACATCCATTGTCTAGATCTAGGTATCTACAAGGAAATATGTTCTCTATCTACCCATCGACTCTATTTATAATCTCAGTTGATATTTCAGCAACTATGATTAAACCTAAATCAATGGTTGAATTATCTCACTAAGTTGATCCATGTGAGTTTCTAGATAATTCACACCTTGCATATAAATTAATTTTCTGTGTTAACTTACATTTTTCTACTAAATTTGACTTGGAAAAAATTAAATGGTAGCATATTAATTTAATTGAGCCATTTCTAGGTGGAATTTAGATAAACTATTGACCAGCCTCTCCTAAAATAACAATAATAAATCCAAAATAATTAATTAAATATTCCTAATTCTTGGGTTGTTGGGTTTTTCCTCAAAATATGGAGTTTGTTTAGGAACTCCTATCTTGGTGGGTTTTTGGTGAGAAATTATCTCAACCAAAAGAGACTAGGACTATCTTCTCTCATCTATTTAAATTGTAAATTAAAATTCTTTTAATAAGAGAGATTACATGAGGAAGCCATGAGGCTTCTGCCTTTTCCGCCAATATTTTTTCTAAGTTTTGTATCTATGTTTTCTGCAATATGTTTCTGAGTTGATTTAATTTGTATCATGTGGTATCAGAGCGTTATGAGTCTGGGCCTTTTCCTCATGTGAGCGCCGATTGCTGGACGCGATTGCACATAGGTTGTGTTGAGGTCGTGATCACTAGAATGTAATTTGTTGCTCGCTGCGGCTAGAAATCTTTGCGTTTTTTTTCTTTTGGTGCAGTGTGTTGGTGCAGCGTGATGGATCTGCAGCGTCAAGGTTGCTCCTCTGCTCTCCAAACACTGTAGTTTTACTGATTAGTGTTTTGTTTATACAGCGTGAATGATGTTTATTATGCTACAAATTTATATTTCTAAATCGATTCTGAACAGTGTTTAAATGGAACATTGATCCTGAACAATCGATTATGAAAACATCGCTATGTAAATCGATTTTACATTAAGAACAGTGGCATCGATTTTGGCATCGATTCTGCATTTTGAGAATTGTCTTTTCATTTGAGAACTGAAAGTATGAAACTTTTGAGAACTTTCTTTTCATTTGCAAGCACTGATCCAGCTATATCTGCCCCCATCACTATTATAAGTTTCCAGTGTGGTAATTCCATCACCAACTTGTATGTTAACGCTAGTTAAATCCAGCGTTTGACAACACAAAGCAACATTCAAATCTATAGTATTTGACTGCGATGAAATATATACTAGCGTTGAGCCAGCGTTCTGCGTGTTGTTCTATGATTTGAAAAGCCAGCCAGCGTTCTACATTTCTGCAGAGGTTTGTCCTGTTATTTCTTTCCAGTGCTTCCACGCAATTTCACAACAAGAACCCTTTCCAGCTTTGCAATGATCTGCTGATTGGGAATTGCCTTCATAGACTCGTACTCTTGAATAATCGGCAGTTTTTCATTGATTTGCTATGCTAGCTGAGCTTGTGTAAACTTTTTATCTAAACCGACTTGCATTATGTTTTTCTTCAAATCTGATGAAACTCTTTCATGAGCAAGAACTTATGTCTCATCATCAAGCTTCTTGGTGTTCAAGGTGGTGCTGCTCGAGGCTGCTTTGTTTGATCCTGCATTAAGAACCAGTGTTTTAAAATAATTAGAGCAGCGTTTAGTTTTCAGCATTAAGATTCAGCGTTTTGTGGCATCAATCCGCTCATTCCGCCTAGCATTTATGGCATTCAGGCCTGCCAAAAAAAAAAAAAAAAAGTATTTCAATTGTAGCAGCGTTTTAAATGACTTGAACCAGTCAGACCAGCGTTTTTTAACCAGTCAACCAGCGTTTGCAATTTGCAGTCAGTCAGCTAGCGTTCCAACCAGTTTGTATGCCAGCATTTTAAGGTAATTTCCAGTGTTCAAAACAACGTTTTAAATTGAATGAACTGCTGAGAAATTAAAATATGAATGTCAGAGATTGTTTGCCAGCGTAATACCATTGTGCGGCATTTGATTTCATGGTGCTGTTCTGGAATTGTTGAGATCGAGTGTGTGGCAGCGTGCAACTAATTGAGCTGCGGCAAAGATTGAATAGATGTTGCGGAAATGCGTTGGAGTCATATAATCTGAAACCACGGTTGTATGAAATCGTGTTTGAAAATGCAGCAACTTAATCCAGATATACATTGCCGAAGATTTAACCATTATTCCCGAAATTTTAAAAGACTGTTTGAAACGGCAAGTATTATATTTCATAAGGGTCTTTAACATTATTTAAAGTGAAAAGGAATTTGCTTGCGCATATGGGTTTTAAGCCAAGTAAAGCCTCTCTTTTGATTGGTCAACGATTGTGAAAATCCCTTTTTTTGTGTTCGATATTAAATCATAAGGTGTCGTAGCACTTTTTGAAGATTTTTGTAACGTATTTCGAGTGATAAGGTGCATACTTTGTAATTTTGGAGTGATAAGGGAAAGCCTCTATTGTAATTCAAAGTATTGTCTTAATTTGATAGAGATCGTGTCACTATCCATTCAGATTTTGAAGGCGCGTTGTTTCAAAGGGTTGTCAGCTTGGCATTATCATTGCTTCAGATGATGTACTCAGTGATTAATAAAGATATCATTTTTTGGTGTTGATGTGTCCTAGATCCGCCCGAAATTGAATAAGGGGATCTTAAGTACACCATGTGTGTTTGATGGCGCATGTTTTTTATGGCTTCATGTTGTTGCTTTTTAATTTGTGTCTAGTTGTGACACATTAATAGTTTCATACATAAAGTTTAATATCCGCAAGCACAACACTTATAACGAAATAGCTGCAAGATCAACACATGCATCTGCACAACATATAATTGAAGATTGTCTGCATCAGCATATTACATCAACAAGCCGATTCACTTCATCAGGTTCATGTACCTGCACACTTAAATAAAGCCTACATGTAATCAAAAGCATTGTTTTAAGTGAATCATTAAAAATTCATTGTTAATGAATTTTAAGACGACAAGTGAATTCATTATTTAAAAGTGAATCATTGTATGCTTTCTTGGGTGCATTGTCGACAGTGTTCGACACCCTTCCTTTACACAAAATCAATTGAGTGCATAAGTTTTCAAATCAAACAAGCAACAAGTTCAACTCTGACTTCAATCAACCAAGTTGACATCGACATCAAGCGAGCGTAGTTATTCATTCAGGTGAGTGTAAAATCATCAAGTCAAGTGAAGCGTTCAAGCACATGCAATCGTCATCAAGCGAGCGTGAATTCCAAAGTTTAAGCAAGAAAGTTCTGCAACTCTAGCAAGTGCAATCAACAACAAATCAAGCGAGCGTGCCACATTCAAGCGAGCCTGTCATTGAAGTGAAACTGTTCAAAGTACGACATCTACAACAAGAGATTATGTTTTCAAGTGCGCAAGTTCAGATGGCACAACATATTCAGTTGTTAAACATTCTTCATAGTTTGATCATCTCAAGCGATGAAGACATGGTGCACGTCAGTAAAGGCACTCTTGCTGATCTTTCACGGCATCTACAACAAACACATGACACCATTGAGTTTCTTCAACTCGAGTCACAACTTCAATGGATTGAATTGCAAGAAAAGAGTGATACTTTCAAGTCTTTGAACCATCAAAATGATAAGTCATTCATTCAGACAGCTTCAAGTGTCGAAGTTGTTCCAGTTTCAATTTCTTCCAAGCCCATCATCAAGCCTTGGGAAGAACTTCAGAATAACAAGAATCGACGAGGCTTAGGATATGTCCAAGATGACGCCAACTTACATATTCCTGATTATTCCAAGCCCATTCAGTTCGTCAGTGCGAGATTTCTTGAACATATCCCCTCAGCACATTCAGAGAAAGTTGCAGACAACCAGCAGTGCATGCAACCCAAAGTTTCCGAAAAAGAGAATTCCATAAAACCTGAAGTTGCAGTCAAACCGAAATGTTCTCATTGTCAGAGAACCATTCATATGGAAGATCAGTGTCTTGATCTCCATCCCCGTTGCCATTGTGGCAAGTCCAATCATTCCTCAGAAAAATGTCGCAATCAACACAAATCAGCAAGATTGAAGATACATTATGAATGGATCGACCCTTGGGAATGGTCATCCACAGTTAAAAGATTGCTTCAGTTCTACAACTGTATATGATCACACATTGTGCAGCCAATAGTAAACAGATGATGGTACTCTCCTGCAGTTGAATGGGGGAGTACAACAGTGTAAAACTCCTACACCTGAAGGGGGGGAGTTCAACAATATTTTCTAGAGTAGTGTCTCTCCTTTCAGCTGACAAAGGGGGGGAAATGTCAACGAGATTGACAGTGGTTGTCAAACTGAAAGTCTCGACAAAACCATCAAAAAATTTTCCAGTGGGCATCAACCAATTTTTCAGTGGGCATCAAAAAATTTTCCAGTGGGCAGTCGATAGCAAAGAAGTAGTGAACAATTTTCAGCGCAACAAAATCAACAGTGAGTTTTTTTTGTCATCATCAGCTAGTGGGCTTTGAAAAAATTTTGTCAGTGGACAAAGGATGCTGCTTTCATGCAAAGGACAGATGGATCCTTTTGCCACTTGGAACTTGATGGAGTTGTCAAGCGCAATTCAGAGATGAACCAGACATACAACTGACTCATGGTCTCTTCAGATTGTAGTTTTTCAGCATTCAGCTTTGGCGGTTTTTCAGGCAATGTTTTTTTTAGGATCAACATGAGAACTTGGAAGATGGTTCCTTGTTCTTATTTTGGATTTTTCATTGAAGGGGAGAATGTTAGCCTCTCTAAAATAACAATAATAAATCCAAAATAATTAATTAAATATTCCTAACTCTTGGGTTGTTGGGTTGTTCCTCAAAAGATGGAGTTTTTTTAGGAACTCCTATCTTGGTGGGTTTTTGGTGAGAAATTATCTCAACCAAAAGAGACTAAGATAGCACGGACTATCTTCTCTCATCTATTTAAATTTTAAATTAAAATTCTTTTAATAAGAGAGATTACATGAGGAAGCCATGAGGCTTTTGCCTTTTCCGCCAATATTTTGTCTAAGTTCTGTATCTATGTTTTCTGCAATATGTTTCTGAGTTGATTTAATTTGTTATCAGGGGTTTTCTCAACTATTAGTGTAATAATTCCTATTCTAGAAATACATAGTTGTGTTACATGCCTCCACCCATAAGAACATAAGTAGATCCTGATCATGGATCATGACATTGGTTTCTCCAACTATAGTATTGTTATTCCTCTTTTCTAATCCATTTTTTTGCAGATTGTATCACATTGTTAGTTCTTTATTGATTCGTACCTAGCTGAAAAGAATCTTGAACTCATTGGAGGTGTACTCACCCCATTATTTTACCTAAGGACCTTGATATTTCTCCCACTTTGGTCCTCCATAAGAGTTTTGAATTCTTATAATTGACCAAAGACCTCATCCTTAGCCTTCAAGAAGTAAATCCATGTCCTCTTGTAAATAAGCATATCTAAATGTCACAAATTAAATAAAACCTAATATAGACTCCACTGACATAGAACCACAAACATTGGAATGAATCAAACCCAAAACTCCCTTCGACCTAGTGCCATTGTTAAGAAATATTTCCTTAGCATGATTTCCAAGTGCACATCCTTTGGACACGCCATCCTACTCTACACTAAAATTTAGAATACCAATGACCATAATTTGTAACAATGGTAGAGACCTATAGTCTATATTCCCCATCTTCCCGTGTTATAACTTGGTCAAGATATAACCATATACACTCTCAACATATATAAGTTACTCTCTTTATTCTCTATGGCTCACCTAATGCTAGGAATAACTCCTTTTGGCCTGAAAAGTACTAATTCTCCTATAAAAAAGACATGAAGTCCCTTCCTCCATAGAAAAAATGGAGATTAACTTCTTCTCCAACCTAGGTGCATATAGAACAAAATTAACCTCCATAGGAATCTATGACTCAACTTGGAATTATATGTTGTTAACACTCTCCAATACATAATTGGAATTATCACCAAGATCCACATTAAGATCATTATGCTCTTTGGATATACTAATGAAGAGGCCATGAAATATCATCATATGACAAGAAGATCCACTCTCCACAAATCATACACCATGTTTCATAGTTCCTAAATAATAATACACTAATGCCAATTACTTCTTTGTCTTCTTGGAAAAATCATCCACCTGTGCTAATGCAATCGTTGATGTATTCCCATTACCTTTGTTCTTGTTTGGTCATTGTCTTGCATAATGACCATACTTATGACATGTAAAGGACTTAAATTTTCTCATGTCCTTCTTATTCCCTTGTGAAGATTCTCCTCAACCCTAGCTCTTCTTGGATTTACCATTGCCCTTCTTTTCTTGCATAAAATGAGCAATATTATCCTCATCTCCACATCTATGTTTTCCACTAGATATCAAATTGTCCCAAATCTACTTTTGGGTGAATGCATCCCACAAAATACTCTAATCAGGAAGCTTGTATCTTGCAAGGATACCTATTATAAAGGTAGCCCATTCCTTGGTAAAACCATTCAATGTTATCTTAACAACTTCCATATCATCTACAACTCCCCCAAAAACTAAAATTTCCTGAAAAACCTATTGAACTATCAAGAAATATGAGACTGCAAATTCATATCTGTTCATTTTAATATTTCCTAGCTTTTATTTTAGCACCATATTTCTATTTTTATTGTCACTTTGGTATAACTTTATTAAGGTTGTCCACATTTGATTATTTGATTTATTCCTTGTGATGTGCGGGATTATGTGATCATTCACAATGTCCAATATGACCCCTCTAGCCTTCACATCTTTTTTATTGTTTTTGGATGCTTATGAAGGATCTAAAAGGAACTTGGATCTCTTTATCAACAAATTCCCATGCATAGGCTATTTCCCATGTAAACTAGTGTGATCCTATCCTTCCATGGACTAAAGTTTGTAGGGCCTCCCAACTCGTCTTCAAATCTCAGACTTTCTTTACTAGATCAATTTCTACCATTAAAACTTTTATTTAAAAAAATAAAACAAATTTTTGTAAAAAATAAGTGTTTTTGTTGAAACCCTTGTCCACTTATCTTTCCCTCATGGAGATTTATCTTTCTCTAATACCATCTTAATTTTTCAAGTGTCAATTTTATATTTAATATCTCATGCAATTATTATACCTTAAGAGATTATTCTACCAGGTAAATGAATTTTCTCTAGTAAATATAATCTAAAAACTACATACATAAAATTCTTTGGAACTTTAACTTAACAAATAACAACCAAAAATATTTCAGAAAAATAACCCAAAAAATCAGACAAGAATAACAATTTTTTTAACTCTCTAATGTTTATTCATTAAATTTTCTCAAAAAAGTCATAGGCTCCCTTCCGAGGGAAAATGGCCCTATAAAAGTACTCAAAAAAATACAACTAACGGAACCTAGAAAATGAACCCCCCAAAATTTGTCCAACATTTTTCTGGTTGTCTTTCATAAGTTTGACCCTCCTAAATCTACTCGACCCATCCAATTGTGTGGCCTCAACCCTCTCAACCTCCTCACACTTACAACACCACTCCAAATCTCATCTTGACCCTCGTAGCTTCTCCAAGATCGTGGCACACCTTGGCCTCACCCTCAAGCAAATCTTGACCATCCTCTTGTGTGATCTACCTACAAAATTATGCTCACTTGAACTCGTAGCCATGCACTTTCATGATATCTTCAACCCGTGAATATCTTAATCACCAAATTTGTGCTATGACTCATGTAAACTCTTTAAAAATTCTCTTTCTAAATTTCTTTTGCGTTGTCTCCATCTTCTTCCTTAGGTTCTCTTTATAATTTCTCCACAGGTCAAATCCCGAATATCCAAAGTGATTGAAGGATATAGTTAAATCCTATCTTTCTTTGATAAAAAATGGAGATTAGATCTATGCCACTTAAATGACTAATTATTTATCCTTATAAAAACATTAATTGAAATTATACATTCATCAATGTACTGTTACGAAGTTAAAACTTAACAAGAAGACCATATTAGTTGCTCCTCTCGAACAACCACCTAAAGAGGAATTATTCTTTTGCATGCAAGACAACACCCTCTATATAAGACCTTCTAAAGCTACAAAAATCAACAAGAATACTAGAGATTTTGTTGAGTTAGCTTACTTCATATCCTAACAATACTTAACACTTTCCATTTTTTCCCTATTCGCCGCCATCTCATTTCATAAAAATATATTAATATCACACATATTTGGCTTATAATATGTCATCCAGTAAGGTCTAGTCAAGCAAATTGAAGAAAAATGTAAGCGTAGGTGAAACAAAACAAAAAATGCCAGAGGTGAAGAACATGAGAGCGAACGGTTAAAAAATAATAAAGCTAGTCTAATTCCACCTTATTAAAAATGCATTCACTGTAAAGTCTTGTATTAAAACGTGCATATCTAAATAAATGAATAAGAAATCAATGAGAAAAAAAAATGGTAGTAAAATATAGTACCAATGTGGCATATCTAAGAAAATATCCCTCTTAAAGGCTTGAAAATGCAAATAATGAATATTCCTAGCTCTTGAAAACAAGTTGGACCAATTAAAATACATTTTACACCATCATTTATGACTTTGAGGGTAATTAAATAAAGTTCCCCTCCCCTATACGTAAGTTATTCATCTTTTTTACCTATCTATAACCAAGTGACCTAAGAAATACCTCTTGCCTTAAGATTTTTCACATTTAATAGGGGTAAGGTTGTCCCATCATGGTAAAATCAAGAATATTGTAAAATTAACCTATGTTAAGTTGTTGTTAAAAGTGATTACTTGTTATTTGTTTCCTAATGACTTATGTTGGGACTTCATTGACTCTCATATGTGAGCATTACACATTGGGACCCACACATTATGCTTCTAGATTTCTATACTTACATTGGGATTTTCAATACTACCTTGGTATTCATGTAATAATAGATAGACATATATACATACATTGGGATCAATTCTACATTTCTTGGGATTTGTGACGCTGCATTAGGATGCATGTCACTACCTAAGGATCCATGATAGTGTATTGCTAATTACTTGTACACTTGATGGCATATGAATCATACATGAGACAATATTGTGTTTTCTGCTTGATATCATGTGGATGCACCCCTTTTGGGGGCCCTCTTCCACACTCGGGGTTGAATTCTAACTTGCTGGAGATTATTTCCACAAACTTATAGAAGATTTCTCTTCTTGTTCTCTTGTTTATTCATACCTATTCTATTTCTAAAGTCTTCTAAAAGGTTGTACCACTTATCTTCCTTGTTTCCCACACGCATGATAATTTTCTTGGCTCTTAACTTGGTTTGAGGAGGATGCTTAAGGTTTCTAGCATGGTTTTGACCCTTTAATTGATGAGGGTGCTCATGTTTTGATGATTTTATTTTATTTTATTCATGAACTATTGGTTTTACCTTGTGCTTTCAATGGAGTACATGGTATGAACACATTATATCATTTCAAAATCATGGTATTATATGTCTAGTTAAGGGAAGCCCTTATCCATATAAAGAGGGAACCTCCCTCATTTTCTCTTGTTAGAAATAAAGTGGAACACACTTCTTGATATTTGTGGTGTGAGATAAGTTGAGCCTCCAAAAATAAAATTTAATATATAAATCACAACTTTAAAAATCCATGGAATCCACATCTCTCGTAACAGAGAAGGTCCTTTTTTTCAGGGAAAGAAAAAAAAGTTGTTATATTAAAATAGTATATATACTTGATACAGGCTTCGTCTTGGCACTCTCTGAACATGTGAGTTAATTTCGAAAGGAAGTTGTGCTCCTACCAAAATTAGAGACAATAATGATCAAATTTTCAGTGACATAGTGATATACCAAACCCTTATGAATGAACAAAATGAAACAAAATAAGACCTGCACATAGGCACAAGCATAAGATCTATAAAGTACCAGTAGTCGCAACATAATAAAAAGAACCGCTATCCACAAAAAGTAGAAAGGATAGTCCATCCAATGATAGTTCAACTCAGAACATGATAAAATAGTAGATAAAAACATAGAAGGTCTTATCGAGAACTAAATTCTTATCGAGAACTAAATTAAAAACCTATCCACTTCCTCAAAAATAAAATTCGAAAAGTAAAGCATCTGTTTTGTTTTGTTTTTTGTTTTTTTTGTGTTTTGTTTTGTTTTTTTTTTAATATTTTTATCTATGAGATTCGTCCATCCTGTAAAAACTAAAACAAATTCCAAACACGAAATATATATAAGAAGAAAACTCTCAAAACCTAATGCATCATGGTGATATTGAATTTAATGCATCGTTTCAATTCCATAAGATTCCAGTAACACCATCAAGAGCGTTACTGCAAGTGTTTCATAACAACCACAACAACGGGTCTTAACACATTGATTTTTTTTCAAATTCAGCGTAAAAAATGTGAGAGAACAATGATTCAGAAAAATAGCCGCCTTGACAGGACCAAGAATAAAATCAACAGAACATTACGAAAGTACAAAGGCCTCTCCTTCGCTTCTTGGGATTTACAGTTAAATGAGTCCATGAATGTTTACTACCGCTGCAACACAAACGAAGAGATTTCCATTTTCCGCGGTATTAATGAAGTGGTAATTTTCTAGCACATATGTGTTTTCCTCATTATTATTATTTCTTGAAAAGCACAGGCGATGCTACAACTTCATTCAGGAAAGAGATTCAACTGTCCATGATGCTGCGCTGAAAATATCCAGGGTTCAACCAAAGTCACTCTCCTAAAACCCTTACTCCTTTGTACTCTGGGGTTACCAATTCTTATGTCGTTGAGGGTTCAACGGTTTTGAAAAAATGATGCAGAGCATCGATATTAGCCCTTCTGTCACCAGAACTTGGGCGACTTTTTTAAAGTTGAGAGACAAGTTGCATCAGAATTAATTCCATAAATCCTGCTTTATATCATTTGATTAGTGGGCAGTGCCAAGAAATACAAATAAATTGTGTCGTTAAGGGGGCTGCAGAGCACAAATCACTGCAACAAACCTTCTCGAATCCTCAAATACGTCCGAGTCTCCGTTAGATCTCGACACCACGCTCATTTCTCTCCCCATTCTCTCTAGCTCTCGAAGGCTCGTTTCCATTGACCTTACATGGTTTAATTATCATACATGGTAGGATTCTCGACCACCCCTAGCTTATCCTTATAGAAAACAAACTTCCCTTTACTATGGGCTTGGTGAGAATATCCACAACTTTCTCTTATGTGGAAGTGTATTGTAATATCATGGCACCTCTCTAGGCCTTGTTTTTTATTAAATGGTATTTGATCTGCATATGATTGGCCCTGTCATAAAAAACTGGATTTTTCGAAAACTTGATACAACTTTAATTATCATAATGGATCACTGTAGGCCCATCTCAAGAGCTAACAATATTATGTGAATATTGTGAAGCCATGGCCTCACAACTTTCCAAACTTGCTACCATGTATTCGCTCTCATACTGAAATAAGTGCCACTAAATGTTGCTTCCTAGAAAATCATGAGATCACTGTTGATCCTAAGCTAGAACAACATCTAGAACTACTCTTTTTTTCCATTGCACTCCCATCCCAATATGAATTTGTGTATCCCTATAACTACACTCCACCAAATCTAACATACCTCAATCCAAACTCCACTATACTAGGAAGATACTTGTGCACATGCTTTGCTACCACCTAATGAACCCTCCTCTACTCCACCATAAATTGGTTGAGTATGTTCATATCAAACAATTTTTTTGTCTAGATGAATCGAATACATCAATGACCCGATCAATTGCTTATACAAAGTGGGATCCACCACCTCAATCTCAGAAGCATTAATATTCCTCAAGTTAGTGATCATATGTACAGACATTGACTTGCAATCCTATATCCATAATCTCTTCAATTTTTCAACTACATACTTTCCCTACCAAAGGAAAATATCTCTCAATTATGGTCACACTTCCAATCCCAAAAAGTAGCGCATCAATCCAACATCCTTCATCTCAAACTTTGAAACAATGTGCTCCTTAAAAATCCCTATGAGTTTCTTCCATCTCTCTAAAAATAGATCATCAACATAAAGTACGAATAAGCGCATCTGATAATCAACAAGTACATAGTACAAGTTGGAGTCCACCTCACTCTTAGTGAAACAAAATCTAAATAAGTACCCATCAATCCTATAGTACCATGAATGAGGTTCTTTCTTAAGTTTATATAGGTAGTTTTTCAATTTTCATGCATGGAATTACCTCCCACACACCTCAAATCCTTGAGGCTAATCAATAGACACATATTCCTCAATTACCCCATTGAGGAAGGTAGTCTTCACATCCATCTAATGTATCCTCCACCTAATCTTCAAAGCAATAGATAGGACTACCCCACTAGATGCATATATAGTGATAGGTGCAAAATTATCCTCTTAATCTACTCCTTCCTTCTGAGAGAACCCTCTCACCATGAACCTCACCTTATACTTCTTAAAAAATCCATCAACTACACGTTTGATATTGAAGTTCCATTCAGAATTGACCAGTGACTTTCCATCGAGCCTTGGTACTATCTGCCCAACATTATTCCTCATGATGGAATTGTACTATTCCATCATGGTGTCCCTCCAAACCTGCTAGTCTAATACCTCCTCAAAGATAGAAGACTCTTATTCACTGATGTTTCTCATCAATTCCATATAATTAGAAAATCTGGAAAGTGGTATATACCTAAAGGTCCTGCTAGGAGCCTCCACATGCTCCTCAACATCCCTCAAGGTATGATTTTACTGTCTTAGCCTCCTCCTAGTAGATTTAGAAGGAACATGTTGCTCCCATCCCGACCATAAGGCCATGTTCATGTTATTTTTCTCTACTCAACCTCCAAATCCTCTCACTCTTAATCCCTTTCCACTATTGGATCCAATCCATGTCACCTCCTAAAGGTCCTACCCTCCTCAAATTTGACATCCCATTTAATAATTATATTCATTTTCCCTAGAATGTAGACCGTGTAGTCCTTTAAGGTTTCATTATATCCAACAATTCCCTCCTTCAATGAGGGATCCAACTTAGTCCTCTTCCATGAAGGAATATGGATAAACTAGAATATTGAAGAAATGAATATGGCTCACCTCTAGTCTCACTCTTGCAAA